>SEOQ01000013.1:0-98063 GCA_004679275.1 Dentipellis fragilis
CAGCGCCGGCAGGGCCGGTAACAAAGACAGCATAGCGCATGCTGGTGCTGGAGGAGATGAGATGAGTAAAAAGACGCGATGCCGAGAACTCGAAATTACAGCCTCAGGAGCGCTCGCGTCTTCAAAGTCCGCTCGGCGTCGGTGCCGGCGCTGCGGCCTGCCAGTCAGTCGCGTCCCCGATCTGCTCAGGCTGCTGCTGTCCGCCAGTGCGCCACTGTGCCCTCGCCGTCCGACTCGCCTCCGAGCACGATGTCGCTCCCCCCACTCAACCCCGATAAATCGACCGCAGGCATCGCCCTCGACCCGCGCACCCTCGAGCGCGTCATCCCCGAGTCGCGCCGCCCCGACGGAACGTACGTCCCCGCCACCGCCTTCTCATGCCGTGCCCCGTCCTCATGCCCTCCCCCATTGCCATCGTCATGTCAATGCACCGCGTCCTCTGATACGCACGTATGATGCACGCTCTGCATGCGCTTGTGCAGTGTCCGCAAGCAGATCAAGATTCGCCCCGGCTTCACGCCGCAGGAGGATGTGCAGCGCTTCCGCGGCTCGCGGCAGCAGGCGATGGACACGCGCGCGTTGCCCAAGGGCCAGATCATGGGCTGGGTGGCGCCCTCTGCGCCTGCGAAGAAAGAGGGCGAGTCGAAGCCGCTGAGTAAAAGCGCGAAGAAGAACGAGAAGCGGAAGGAGAAGAGGAAGCAGGAGCAGGAGAACAAGGTCCTGCACAGCTGGGAGAGCGATTCGTCGGAGGGCGAGCAGAAGGCGGCAGCTTCGAAGGATACCAAAGGGTCTGCCGAGAAGGCAGGGGGGCACACGTCCGACACGCCAAACAAGGCGGCCGCAGACAACGCTGGTGCCGATGCAGTCGCGGAGAGGCTCGAGAAGCTGAAAGTGTAATGCAGTATGCCTGATTATTTCCCGGTATAATAGTGGATAGTCTAAAGATAAGTAGGGTGGGGAAGCCATGTCCGAATACAAAGAGACCGCTACGTATATGTTGTGTTATGATAGATAGTGTACATTAGATGTATTGCATACCCAACGAATGTGTGGTTGCGTCGAGATCGTGGCGTTCCTCTAATTGTTCCAGCGTGCACCCTCGACATCAAGCCAAAGGGGTGGAGAAAGGGACGTAGATCGGCTATGTGAGGTTTTCCATATTCTCAGAGCCCTCGAAGTCTGGCTGTGGATTGTGAGGTAGTAGTACGCTTGGGGTGGGGTTTGGAGGCGGAGCTGGCCTGGACTTCGGGCGAAGCTCCATGGATAGGACGATGACCACAAGGAACGCGGACAGAGTCGCTAAGAGCAAGGAACATAGTGAGCACACAGTGAGAACAGCATCTCAATCAGCACTTACCGACAGACTTGCGCATGTTATCCCATTTGACCTCCTCCATATCGGACCGCAGGTCGTAGAGGGTCACAAGCGATTTATTCAAGAGGCCCTACGAGATCGATGCGTTGAGATACACCCATGGACACCACAGCAGCTCACACACCTCAATTTCAATGTCAACAGTCTTCGCCTCATTCTTCGCCTCATTCTTCCGGCTGTCGACGTCCATCTGAATCCTGAATGCCCGCCAATCAGCCATCATGAATTTTACTATCTATAAACACAGAAACATACTCATGATTCAACGTCGCAAGGTCCTCCTTCATCTTCGCGTCCAGCGCGTCGACTTCCCTCCTTAGCGCCGCAGCCTGCGTCCGCAGACTCGCAGACTCGGTCTTCGAGCGCATCGTGATCTCCGTGCGCAGCTCCGACATGGCCGCCCTGAACAAATATGCCTGCTATTGTCCGAGGCGCACAGAGCTACATCAGCGGCGCTCATCTCGAGGGGGTGCGAGTACATACGTTGTCCAGGTCCTTCGTCATGAGTCCCCCGCGTTTGACGCGCCCAATGCGGTCCACGAGAAGCGCGCGTGTCGCGCGCATGAGACTGCGCGCTGTCGGCGTCGGAAACGTCTGTTCCAGCGCCGCGAAAAAGTGGTGCGTGTCGAACGGTGGATTGTGGTATCCCTGCGATGTCGTCGTAGTCGCACCGGGCGCAGACGTTTGTGCAGGAGGCGCAGGCAGATTTGATTGTGCGTTCGGCTGGGAGTCGGCATGGGACGGCGGTGGTGATGGTAGGGTATTCGCGAGTGGGGTTAGTGATATTGACTGAGAATCTGGACTGGGTTCGGAGACTGAGGGTGAGGCTCCAGAAAGTGGAGGCTCGGATATCGACTGAGATGTGGTATGAGCGTCTCTGGAAAGTGGGGGAGAGGGCGACACAGGCACTATTGAAAGTGCTGTAGAGGGAGACAGGTGGGAGTCCGTCACTATAGAGCGACAGAGTCGCGGAAATTGACGGAGAAACATGTCTGAAGTTTCGTGTCGAGCTGGTGTAAAGGAGCGGGTCTGATGTTCAAGGCGTGGGGGTGCTTGGAGTGTGCGTTTCGTGTAGGTGTAGGGCCGCAGCACTGCACCGGAGTGTATTGAACGCGCAAGGCGCTCGACGGCGAGTCGACGCAGCTTTCCCACATGATTCCCCCGCACAATCTAATCTAATCACATCTTTACAAGCAACGCGCCCACCGTGACTCCGATATCTCTTTCTTTCGATCCACACCGATCTCGACATGAAGTTCATGAACGTTCATCCCTAAGCAAGCTTTTTTCGAGATATTCACTACTATACGAGACACATGATTTTCTCATCTCGCGTCCTCGCCCTTTCACGGTTGATATGCAGCCTTCACACCCGGCTGCGCCGCCACACGCTGCACCCAGGCATTCAAGGCAGGCCACTCCGTTAAGTCCTGAATGGGAAGGTAGACATACGCCGCAATCCTAGGAACATGAAACAATCAGCTTGTGGATACACCACTGATGACAAGAGGACAGACCATGGGTAGAGGTTTATGTCTGCGAGACTGTAGGTGCCCTTTCCAGGACCAGCTAGGTAGTCGCGCTCCTTCAAGCGCAGCTCGAGAACACTGTAGAGGCGCTTCGTCTCATCAAGGTAACCTGGACATCGAGCATGCATAAGTACGTGGATTTTGCACGGGCGACCAAGGGTTTCAAGACTCACGCTTCTTGCCGTAGGGAATATCCTCCGGCGAGTGACGATGGAAGTGGTTCGCCTGGCCTTGCATCGGGCCAACACCGCCATGCTACAAGTGAACACATGTGAGTCAACCGCCCGAGGCCGTCAGCTCACGAATACGCACAGCGAAGAAGATCCACTGCAACATCTCGCTGTAATTCTGCAGATCCGTTTGGGGGTTGAACCAGTACTTGAACTCTTTGTCACGCGTCTGCGCAAGGTACAGGAGGATCGCTGCGCTCTCGAATACGGGGAAGCCTTCGAGGTCTGAGTGCAGCGAATCGACATTAGAGGGCTTTGGGGCTGCGCGGTCGACGATGGCGGGGATGCGGCCGTTCGGGTTGATCTTGATAAACCAGAGCTCCTTCTGCGTGTTCTGGGTTATATCTACCACTTCCACACTGGATGTTCGTGCGTGAGAACGAGCGCAGACGCGTATGCGGGCGCGACGTACTCGTAGGCCAGGCCATACGAGGCCTTGAGTTCCTCCAGGTAGGTCGAAACCTTCCTCCCGTTCGGAGTGTGGAACGTGTAGAGCTTGATGTCGGCGGGCATGGCGGAGATGGAGGTGGTGAAGGCTCTGATGGAGGTGGTGCTCAGATGGGAGATGAGGCGGGAGATACGGAGTGACATCCGCTTTATATGCGACTAGACCGTCCTGAAGCTCTCAGGCGGATATTTCGAGGGGGGGAAATGGTGACGTAGGCCGGTCATATGTCTGCATAAGTATAGTGAATGTGCTTAGTGAGCAAGTTCAGGACATTCGTATTTGTCAGCGTCAACTCCACGGTAACTGTAGCTCTCGTTCGGTAGGATCGCAAGTTTAGTAGCCAGGCTAATCGCGGCCTGTGTGAACATGTCTTCAATCTGGCTTAGGAAGCCGATCGATTTCCGGTCCAAACGTGGGCCTTCGTTTTCTTGATGCTCAGCACAGTGACAAGATCGATGTCGGACGTACATTTCAGTCCATGGCCACACTGTCTTGCAGTTTAGCAAGGGTAACGGAGACCAAAGAAGGTTGTAGGACGGACCACGCGTCATTGACAGCATGGGGGCATCTAGGACGACAAAACATAGCTTCAAGGGTGTAAAATTCACATCTAGGATGTCCGGCGACAATTCAGGAGGCCTGTCGACGGGTCGAGGGCGTATTATATTTGAGGTTGGTGTGCATCCATATGGCCTTGGTCAATCGCTGACTGTTGGTTAGCTAGTAAGCGAGCAGGTCAGCTCTGCTTCACTTGTCTGAGTCTGATCGAGTTGAATCGTACACGCGACGTGGCCTTGTCGGCTGACGCGTGGCCGCCCAGGATGACTTTCCGCAGAAAAAAATAAAAAGGAAATGACATGCCAGATTGGTAACTCAGATGTATGCCATTGGGCATTGGTGTCTGCTTTATCATATCGGGCGCGTATTTAGACGCTGCTCATCTTCGCATGTTGGTTCAAGGCGTTTGTATATAAGCGCGCGCCATTCTCTGAAACCATTAAATAACCAGTCTACTCGGATACAATTCTAATAGCACACCTTGTACGCCTCGGCACCAGACCATTCGATGGGTCTGATATAGCTTCTCTCCATAAGGCCAGTGTTTCCTGACAACACTAGTATTACTCACATGTCTTCCTGCCGTTGATGAGAGATGCCATAGCCTTTTGCGTATTTCCCGGAGAAGCCGCATGGCTCGAAGGTCGGCAAAATTCCAACGACGGTGAATTTAAATTTCGCGGATCGGCGGGAAGGAATTGAGGGGGATCGACGGCTTGCGATTTATAGGTGCCTCGATTACGATGTATATGCTCACCCATGTTCCGGAGGACTGATGAGCAAGATGTTCACGCCGAGATAGACCTCCAGAGAAAGATGGGAGAGCTGAATAGATATGTTCCGCTAATGATGCAATTAAGAGAGGATGTAGAGGTATAGCGCAAACAGTGATTATGCTGCTGTAGTACTTGAATCCACAGCCGGAGGTGGAGGCGGCGGCGTACTGTGCTCTGTCTTGACCTTCGCCGCGGTCTGACCAGCATTGTTTCCCCTAAATCGTTTCCGCATATCCAGCTATACATAGCATGAGATCTGGCTCGTGTAGAAGTTTTGTGGGACGCACCATGCCGCGTTTGCACTCAAACGACGCCTGCCTCAGAGATTTACACTTCTCCGGGAGTTCGTCATAATGTTCCTTGAGACATTCTGATGGCAAATGGCCCTTCTTGAGTACGCAGTCGGAGTGAAGGAGGCAGTCTTTGAGGGCGGCGATGAGGGGTTCGCAGTAGTTGGACATGGCGGTCGGCGGCTAAGGACGAGTCCGGCGGTCCGGCGCGAATATGAAGAGTGTGGCTTTGGCGCGCGCCGAGTCCGCTCTCGATGCCTCTCCCGCCTTCCATCCGAGCCCTCCTCCATGCTGCCCCCACCACTGCCCGCATCCCCGCCCGGGGGCTTCTCTCCGTTCGTGGCCGCGATGCACCAGACTTTCTGAACGGTCTTCTCGCGTCTTCAATCTCGAAAACTCCCGCACCTTCCTACTCCATCGTGCTCAATGCGCAGGTCCGTACTCGAAGCTTCTCAGTGGTACGCGTGCTGATCTAGGCTTCAGGGACGTATCCTCTACGACGTCTTCGTACACATACACCCTGACTTCCGGGATGACGCGGACCCGCACTATGTCCTCGAATATATCACCGCCTCCCCGCTTCCTTCGGCGTCCGAGTCCGACTCGCCTGTAGTTCTCCCCCTCACCAAGTTCTTCCGTCGCCACCTTCTTCGGCAGGACGTCCGCCTCCGAGATCTCACTGCTGAATACGATGTCTGGGCTGCATGGCCCGGCTCGAATGCCGATATGCAGCCGCGAGAATGGGCGGTGGCGAAGAGCGGTGTGGTCGAGCCTGTGATCGACGCCTCAGAAGCACACTCGGCATGGGGAGGACCAGGGTTACTGCGAGATCGCAGAGCAGCCGGTATGGGCACCCGGAGGCTTGTGCGGAAGGGTGACGATCGTACGCCGTGTCGTTCTCTTCACTACGGCACATCTAGCTAATAGACTGACCTCGATAGCTCTGGAGAGCAGGGACCATGAGATTGCATCCCCTACCGATTACCTGCTGCATCGTATCGCTCATGGTGTACCCGAAGGTGTGATTGACCTGCCCCCAGGCCAAGCGTTCCCTTTCGAGTCTAACATCGACATGATGGGTGGTGGTAAGCTTACTCATTGCTTATACATTGGACGAGTATCTCTGACCAGAGCATCTGGTATCGCGCGCACGTACAGTCAGCGTCCGCAAGGGATGCTACATTGGCCAAGAGCTGACATCACGCACATACCACACCGGCGCCATACGCAAGCGCATTCTCCCTGTTATGCTCGAGCCCGTCGCCTCAACCCCTTCGCCCTCTTCATCCACCACCCCTAACTTCCGACCACACCTGTCGATTCGTGCGTCACATCTAGCCTCGCCGAGTGAGGATGGTGTGCGGCGACCGCGTCCGCGAGGTACCGGAAAACTTCTCACCAACGTGCATGGTGTCGGCCTCGCTTTGCTCAGATTAGAGCATGTCGAGGCGGCTTTGCGTGGGGAGCTTGCCTTCGATCTTGACTACAGCGCGGAGCAGGGCGACGTCAGCACGAGCTTGCCGAGTGCTTGGACAGGTGGAGTTGGCGAGGATGAGGTTAAGAGTGCGAACGATGATGGGAGGCAGTGGAAGATCACGCCCTGGTGGCCAGAAGGGCTTCCCGTCAGGACGAATGGTGGGGCATGAAGCTTGTGGTTGGTGATAGAGCATCCATGTAAATAAGATACACCCTACACCCCTCTTATAATTTGCGATCGCGTTATATGGTCAAGGGACCCGCTCGGCTACCACGCTTGCGATGGCGTACTCGCCGTCATGGGTTACAGAAACATGTAGTTTCACGCCATGCGATGCTTTTCGGTCAGATGAAGGAAGGAAGAGCAGCGATGGCTTGCCGCGAGTATCAGATGGCGGAGGGAGGTAAGAGAGTTCCTTCCACGTCGGAATGAAGGTAGGATATAAGGCTTTATATGCAGCCTCTTTCACTGCCCACCTGTATCATACGTCAGTCGGGTAGGGCTAAAAACGGGTGAAATTACACGCACCGCACGGCAACGAAACGGACGCGTTGTTCGGAAGACTGCAGTGCGTGCCAGAGCGGATGCTCGAAGGGGCTGAGGACGCGTCGAGGAAGACGATGTGGTTGGCGCACAAGTAATGCAGCGATACGGGGAATATGGACAAGGTCTGTACCTATTCCAAGGATGCCCATGCTTGAAGGAAACGACTGGGGATCGCAACTTCAAATTCGACCAAACTTCGACGCGCTCCATGTGACCTGGTCGAGGGATCACGTGGACACTTTTGCGCAGGCGATTATCGTGTTTTCTGGGTCCTCCTCCCCGCCTTCCACCATGAGCGCGACGACTGACTACATCGCCGCGGCGACCAATAGATTCAACCACGCTGCAGATGTGTCAACATCTACGAACCTTACTGCCTTTGCCTCTGGGAAACTCATCGCTCTTTGGCAAACCGATGTGTGTATTACCCCTCCCCCAAATGATCTCTTGTGCCTTACCCTTCGCAGGACCCTGCAGATCGTGGCATCCTGAAGACTCTCCCCGGACATGGCGGTCTTGTCACCTGCGTACGCTTCATAGATGGTGTAACCCTGCTTACTGCCGACGACGCCGGCGTCCTTAAACTTTGGCGAAATAGTACGCCTGGTTCACAGAACACAGATGCCAAGGCATGCCTATCACCATGTACATATGTCTGCAAAATACTAAATAATTTTGGGAATTCTGTATGACTTCCAGCTCGCGTGGACCTGCGTACAGACAATGAACGCACATACAAAAGCCGTCTCTGCCCTTGCCGTGCACCATATTACGCGATGCGTGTTGACCGGTGGGTCAGATGCGGTTGTGAAAGTTTGGAGACTCGAAGAGCAAGGTAAGCTGCTACCGGAGCTTCAAGAATACCTCGTTGACACCTCTGTTGACCAGACGGCTTGAAGGAGGTGCAAGTCATATCGCTCAAAAACCGCTACCCGCTCTCCATTGAGGTCGCGGAATTGCCTGAAAGCGAAGGTACTGTTCGGCATCTATCCTACCGCACCCCATATGGCTGACATCCCTTCTAGCTCTGATTCTGGCCGTTGGAAGTACCGACCGCTCAATACAAATCTACACACGCTCCGAGAGCACGGTAAGTACCGCCCCCTTTTACAAACGACGACTCACCAAGCGTCCGTTAGTTCTTGCTTTCAGCAACCCTTTCCGGTCATGAAGACTGGGTCCGTTCTCTTGCCTTCCGCCCATCTACATCTTCGACCACTAGCACAGACGCAACGCCCCTCATCCTCGCATCTGGCTCACAAGACGCAACTATCCGTCTGTGGAATATCGAGCCCGTGCGCCAAGCAAAACCTACCCCAACAGAAGCTACACCCCTCAGCGATGAGTTACTTGATGCATTTGAGGCATCTCTCGCGGATGCAGGCGAGAGCGGAGAAGGCGGTCGTCAGATCTCGCTGAAAAAACATGTCCTAATGGTCAAAGGCGCCGACGGGAGGTGTGTCGTTGTCTCCAGGCCTCTTGCTGGTGATTGACCCGCTAATTCGCCTTCGTAGCCCACAGCAGTTCAGCATCACCTTCGACGCACTCTTGGTCGGCCACGAAGCTGGCATCACCTCCCTTTCCTGGCGACCCTTTATCACCTCGACAGAGCCAACGCTGCTCTCCACATCCACCGACTCCTCCCTCATTCTCTGGTCCCCTTCCTCCCTAGCCATCCCCTCGCAGGATGGAACCGACGGAAACGCATCGCTATGGATCAACCGCCAGCGTTTCGGCGACGTCGGCGGGCAACGACTGGGCGGATTCGTAGGCGGCCTCTGGGTGAGCCGCGGCAACGAAGCGATGGCGTGGGGCTGGTCGGGTGGATGGCGGCGCTGGCGATGCGAGACGCCAGCCACCACCGAGGGCGCCGCTCCCGACACAGACTTAGAGAAAGAGGTATGGACGGAGATAGGAGCAATCAGCGGACACGCGGGGCCGGTGAAGGGGATCTCCTGGTCGCCTGGCGGGGAGTACCTGATCTCAGCGGGGTGAGTGCCTGTCGCTTTTCTTTTCTTGTCCATCCGTGCCGCGTAGCCCGCCATGTCTGATCCCTGTCGCAGTCTGGACCAGACCACGCGCATACATGGCGCCGTCCCTGCCAGCGAGACGCACCCTGCATGCTCGTGGCATGAACTCGCTCGCCCGCAGGTCCATGGGTACGACCTGCTTGGCGTCGCCCGCGCTCGATGTGCTGCGTTTTGCGAGCGTGGCGGACGAGAAGGTTGCAAGAGTCTTTGAGGCGCCGCGGGGTTTTGTTACGACGATGAACGGCCTAGGGGTCGCTGACCTTGGCGTCGATGAGGAGGCACGGCCAGTCAGCGCAAGCGTCCCCCCATTAGGCCTGTCAAATAAGGCCGTTGGTGGAAGCGATGGTAAACGCCGTTTATATGCGTAATCGTGATCAAGCTAACGGATGGACAGAAAATGCTCAGTCGTACGCATCCGTGAGCAGATCAGGCGGCGTCGTTCGTAGGCCGTTCGAAGGCGAGCTGGCCGCGATGACACTCTGGCCTGAGGTGGAGAAGGTCTTCGGACATGGCTACGAGGTATTCCTCTCGCCATTATGCCGTCACATCCACGCTCTAATTTGGAACCACTTCTAGTCCATCACAATCGCCGCATCGACCAGCCGGAATCTCATCGCGACCGCTTGCAAAGCAACGACGCCCAAGCACGCCGTCGTCCGCCTATACGACACGACGAAATTCCACCCGGTTGGCGAGCCGCTTGCTGGTCATGCGCTGACTGTAACGAGGATTGCATTCAGCCCTGACGACAAACGCGTACTCACTGTGTCGCGCGATCGAACGTGGCGGATGTTTGAGCTGCAGGAAACCGAAGGGGCCGACGGAGACGCACCTACGCTTGCCGTCGGATATGTCCCCATTGCAGCGGACAAATCGCATGCCCGTATTATTTGGGATTGTGCATGGTCACCGAACGGCCGCCTGTTCGCGACGGCATCAAGAGATAAGACGGTATAATTTTCACGATTTGCCATGGCAATGCGAGTTTACGCTGACATTTCTGCGGCTTCCAGATCAGGATATGGCATGCAAAAGACGATGCGAAACGGCAGTGGACCACCGCTGCGACATTAAAACTACGTGAGGCAACGACTGCTGTTGCTTTCGAACCCGTCGCCAAAGAAAAGTAAGTGTCGTGGCTTCTTTCTACGTTTGCGTCGGTTTATTCACGTTATACATAGGTCAATTCTTGCAGTCGGACTCGAGACAGGCGAGATAATCATATATACATCCTCCTCGGACACGGAGTGGCATTCGTCGCTGACGATCAGCAATGAGTATGTATTTTCCCTCCTTGCAGTTTGTTCCTTACTTGACAACTCACCGTTGTTTTGTCAGGACGGCGCACGTTGACCATATTCACCAACTGGCATGGCGACCAGGAAAAGATGCGGACCAAAAACAATGGCAGATCGCAAGCTGTAGCGAAGATGGTACATCGAGAATATTGACAGTGACCGTCCTATAGAGACGAATTAAAAGACACTTGGCAAGCAAGACTAATAATGAAGGAGAGAAAGCGGGAGACGGGGATTATACAGTGACGAGACGATGGCCGATGAGCCTGGTGCTGTGAGTAGCAGGTAAGGAGACAGTTTTTGGTTAGGATGGTACGATGAGAAGGGTATAGAACAGAATGCGCAGCGCGACTTGATATAACAACACGTAAGCAAGGAAAAGAATAGCTGACAAGCAAAACTAGATATGCGTTTAGGGATACAAGAACGTTGAAAACGTCAATTCAAACGATGTCACGGAGGCTCATGGGTACTTCAGGCTGAGAAGGGACGAGTGTCAACACCGGAACTAGGGTGAAACTGAACGGGCACTTACGCATTTGATCCTGCAAGATAGGAAAGGAAACCAGTCAGAAATGCTTCGCGGGATAGATACAATCGACGCACTTATAGAAGCATTCTATGGAGCGGAGCATTTCAACGTCACCGCCAGTAGCAGTCACGAAATTAACGATAACCCCAGCGCGTGAGTGGCTTGGGGCGATCGCGGGTGCGACGCTAAGATATCAATATAAATAAGAAACGTCCCTGAAAATAGAATAGAGTGCGACTCTCACCGATGTGCGTATTCTTCGACAGCCTTGGGCAAATCTATCCCAATAAAGCCCGTCAGCGAATGAGTTATTTGCGGAACGCGCAGAACACCCACCATAGTTAATGACGAGGGGAACATGGGAAACGTCAGGAGTCTTGACCTGAACATCATACACAACGAGCACTTTAGGCACGAGGGGCCTCATGAGACCAGTGTTGTTGGTTCTAAATTTGTTGAGAGCGGCCAACTTCGTGCCGGCGTTCATATCCCCATGCTGCACAGATCATCAGCCAGAACGCACATGCAGAGATGCCAAGGAAAGGACATACGAGCGGTACGGCCTCCAGGCCCCTGTTCGACAGTTTGTACACGACGGCATCTAACGCCGCCATGCCACCGACGTGAACAATAGCCTGGGCCACATCAACATCGTCGAATACATCGCCCAACGCATCAAGCTTCCATTCGCGAGCTTGCATTGTCTCCGGATTCGAAGCGCCTCGGCCGGAACCGATTATTCCAAGGCCACCGCCCGGCGTAGTGACTGTTGAGTCCGACCGCCCTCCAGCCGTAAATGCGAGGTATAGGTAAAATTGACGAAGCCCTCGAGCGCCTTGGTTGGTATCAGCGTGGGTGACGTTTCCGTCCCTGCGAACAAGGACTCGGACAGGCTCGCGGAGCTGGATGGCGGTGGCAAGGTTGAGAACATCCTGAGGAACGGTGTTTGAAAAGAGTGCAGTCTGGCGTTCGATTTGCGTAGACCCATTCTGGGTGTCCGATCCGATGGGCGGAGAGCCGATGCCCGAAAGACGCCGAGCAGAAGTTTGGAAGGGCGTCAGGGAGTTAGAGTTAGCGGAATCAACAGAAGACAGGGATGTCTGCGAGGCAGAGGTTAGACTACCCGGAGGAGAGCCAGACCCAACGGGACGAGAGCGGGGAGGGGGAAGCAGTTTGACGATGTTGAAGATGAAGTCGTGAAGGTTGCGCGCAATCAGCTGGTCGACTTCGTCGAGCACAAGGAAGCGGACTTGAGAGCCAATCAGACCACCGGGGGCAGTGAAAAGGGCATGCAGCTTCTGGGGAGTTCCACAAATGATATGAGGCAGGTTCTGTTGCAAGAGACGCAATTCCTGGCTGAGGTCACTGTTCGCAGAAGGTGTTCCTACACCGAGGGCAGAGCGGATCCCGATAGGTCCTCCCAGATCACGTATCATACGCTGGGCCTGAGTCGCTTGGTCTACCGTAGTAGACACCATAACGACAATAGGCCCACGATGAGGGGGGCGGCCGAGAGTGTTCACAAGAGCGATGTGAATGGCGGGGATAACGTAGGCAGCAATACGCTCCTGAGTAGGCGGTGCCTGCGCAATGATGTCCGCCCCGCGGAGCAAGAACGGAAGGGCTCGCTGCTGTATCTTATTCGGTGGTCCCACGCTATGGGAAGAGGTTCAGACATGCCTAGTCTAGACAAGATAACAACCAACTGACCCGAACTTTGTCAGCGATCTCAGCAATTCCGGAGCGAGGGCCAGCTGGTCCCACTTGGACAGCGTCGGACCTGCCGCATCACGCGGGGACGTGCCCGAAAGCAGATCAACCTGAATAGGGCCAGGGTGTGATGAGAAAAAGCTGCGGATATATGTGCTATCAACCGACATACCCCTGCTGAGTCACGACGCATGAGGCCAGATACTGAACGACGCTTGTCGCGAAGGAGACTGTCTGAGCGCCCAAGAGAGCCGATACCATCAGGCGGCCGCACCGGCAGATCGAGACTTCCAGCAGACCAAGTGCGCATTGGTGGGTTGGGAGAACGTCCAAGTGCACGGAGGTCAGGGCGGTTCGGCAAGCCGTGGCCCAACATGTTGCCATTCCCTTGTAGCGGAGGAGAAAGCAACTGGTTCGGAGGTACATCCATCGGCTGAGATCCAAGGACAGACAGCTGCTTGTTTCCTAGAGCCGACGTCGTTGTCTGGATATGCTGCTGGGTTTGCAACGCGAGGAGCTGTCCAACCGACGAGGTGAGGGTATTGAGGCGCTGCGAAATCTGTGTGATATCGTCGGATGATTGGTTGGGGGCGAGACCGCCAGAAATCGAAGCTCGAGATCCGTTCATAGTCGGGCCAACCAGACCACCCGAGGAAGGCGAGGAGGCGAAAGGATCCTTGAATTCGGGCTGTCCAACCAGACCAAGCGACCGCTCTACCAACAAATCCACTTTGCGATGCACGTCCGTGAGGTCGCGGTGGATTTCGTGAGTAGCATACTCGCAGCGAGAAAGACGATCCAGGATATCACTGATGACGGAAGACGCCCGCAGCTGGCTCTCGAAACTCGAAGACATATCCATATTGGAGGTGAAGTGACTGCCCGAGCCTAGGGAGGAGACCGGCGACGACGACGTTACCATGAGACCACCAGGGAGAGAAGATGACCTCGCGCCACTCTGCTGAATGCCGATGGACGGCGTGAGCGCACTTTGGCGGAAGAGGGGAATGCCGTTGCTTGGTGCCGAGGTCCCATTGTCCTGACGGGCTGAGCCGGTCGTCATGTCGTCCGTACCCGGGGAGGTATCGATGCTGCTGGAGATGCTGCTTTCTCTTGCCAGCCGGTGATCATGCGGCGCGAAGGCCTTATCACTGTCCAGGGAGCGAGGGGCTGGCGAGTGCCGCGCCCAGTCCACAGCAGGTGGTGATTGCTGAAATCGGACGCCGACATCGCGCATGCCGTCGCGACTGTCGAAGGATGGCGCAGGCGAGGACTTGACAGAACGGTATTCGGAGGGAGAGATGGAGAGCGATGACATCGACGAGCGCTCCTGTTCGCGGATGCCAGCCGTCGAGAATGCCAGACCAGGGCCACCATCGTCTTCGCTGGCACGAGCTCCGCCGGGAAAGAACGGCATAGACGCAGGGTTCAAAGCTGCACTTTTCGCCATGAAATCACCGAGGCCTTCAAAGGAGTTGGTCTGTCACGACGACCACAAACGCTGTCCAATGCTTCCGGTAGTGATGTGTAAGTTTGGAGACGAGGAAGGAGGGAGGAGCCAAGGCAGGCATACCTGTGAGAGAGAGAGAGCTAAAAGACGGTGAGCTGGCCTGGTCCCATGTGCAGATGAGGGACGAGTGTTAGCGAGAAACAACAGCTCAAGAGCTGGTTGTCAGCGGTCGCTTGGACAGCCTCGTAAGCCGTGGCTGGCTTTTGATGGGTGGCGATGGTGCAACCTTGGTCCGAAGCGGCGTCTGCCCTCCTGGGTACCACGCTCACATGCAACCCCCTCTTTATATCATATACTACTTCTACATATAAATTCTCCATATACGACGCGTCCACTCTATGCTACTGTCATGCGAAAGCTCCACCATCCCCACGGCCGCTCGTCGCGCGTCATGGGCAGTTGTCCGATCTTGTCCTTGGCTTCACCTTTTGACACAGTCTCGCCTCCTGGCAGCACTAGCAACGTTTCTTGCAACTGCAGCGGAACCCTGTACCATTGATACCATCAGACCATCTCCGTCGCAGAGAGACTGTACTACAAACCTTTGCGGCTGCCGGTTCTCTGTCTCGAAGCTTGGCCGAAGGCTGAGCTCAGGGAGATTGCAAACGCTACCCGTGACCTGAAGAAATCCTAGTCAGTAGGGTCTCTCATTTATCGAGCCCCGGGCACTTACGATTATTCTTTTCCCGAGCCACGTGCTGTTGTGTTTGCGCAATGCACGTAGCGCTCCCGTTGGCGTAGCAAATCTGACAGTTGCATACCAGCTAGCTTCAGATGCCAGCCTGGGCCCGGTACCAATGCAGCGAAGGTTGATGGCTTCGACTTGACCGCACCCTTGGAAGATTCCGCGAATGATCTCTTCACTAAAAGAGGTGTCGATCTATAAGAAACGAGCAAGGTGATTAACGGCTGAAACTTCGGATACCGCAGCGATATACTCACGTTTCCGACGACCACAGTACTCCACAAGCCTTGCATATATCCTTTGGCCTTAGACTTTATCTGCCTCAAGAGTTGACGCTTCCGAGAGTCCTTGATCTGGGTCTGATCTCGAAAGGTTATGCCAGACCGCTCGCGCTTGACCTTGCGAGCTGGCCTTGACGGCCCAGCGACGGGTTGCACCTGTGCATCTGGCCCCGAGGACGAGAGTGTTTTCTGTGGGATATGTCAGTGCAAGCCACTGCGCAGACGGACGCGAGTACGTACCGAGGATGTTGACTTCAGAGCGGTCGCACGCTTGCACATGCTCCTTGTTACGACCATATTGACCTGCTTGCGAGGACTTACCTGGGGGACTCGTTGTATTCTGGGAAAACGGAGACGAGGATGGTCTCGCTGCATTTAAAGAGATTCAGCATGCCACGAATTCAACCGCTTCGACGCAAGCCGTCCACAATCCGAGGATGGCATGTGGTCAAAGCCGTAGAACAATGGGCCATAATTGAGAGTTTCATTGTGTGTGGGCGAGAGACAGAATGTGGCCCGAGGAAAGCAACGATCATGAATGAGAGTCGAGAGCAAAAGAGCTAAGCAAAGCCACCGCGTCAACGGCGCGTCGATCGACGCGTCGCTACGAGCGCTTGTTTCTGC
This sequence comes from Dentipellis fragilis, assembly GCA_004679275.1. Lineage (NCBI taxonomy): Eukaryota > Fungi > Basidiomycota > Agaricomycetes > Russulales > Hericiaceae > Dentipellis > Dentipellis fragilis. The sequence continues at coordinate 15,900 of SEOQ01000013.1, forward strand.
GACCGTCTTACACCCACTCTAATTACGCCAGACATGACTGCTCCTCATACTTCTGCATACCGTGCCATCGTACGGGAGGTAACAAAGGCTGTGATTAATTTTATCATTGCTGCACATTGTCAGGCACTTACGTCTCACCCAGTCAATTTCTCCGCGGTCTACGAGGAATCCAGCAATCACACAAAACTTTCGTTCAATATTCGTAGAACGTCTTGCGCAATCTCAACCGCAGGACAGCAGTTTCTACAAGGACATGGAGAATGCAGCGACTTTCCTGCACTCTCAACGAATGTACAAAGTGCGTCACAGTGCATCATCCAGCCGCAGTAGCATACTGACCACCCCGCATACAGGTACTGCTAGACCGATACAACCCTCTCATTGACCTCACAGGTGACGAGCGGATCGAGGCGACTGCGCGCCGGGTCGGCCTGAACATGCCTACCAAGGCAGGTGATGGTGATAAGTCCGAGTAGATTGCTTTTGCATTAGACTCAGTCTTGTAGCGCACATTGTTCTGCCACAGTCGTGTGTCAAACCCAGTCCACTTTTTCCATTCCGTGCGCATGCGCCGTCCAATTGGGACAATGAGGCCCACAATGCAGTCTGTGCCACTGTCAACCTGCAACGGTGCGAGGTATTGTGCTGAACAGCGGTTCCCACGGGCAACCCGGATTCAGGAGGGCGCTTTACTTTGACGGCCGAGCAAACATCATACAGGAACCCAATCCGAACCACCACAACCGTTACGCCACGCTCAACACAAGGATGAACCTGTCTCAGATATCAGAGACGACGAGGTCTTTCCGCTCCGCTTTGGGGAATGCGAAACACATCATCGCAGTGGCCGGAGCTGGACTGTCCGCAGCGTCAGGTATGTGACACCCGTTCCCCAACCGCCTTGCTCCGTCTGGCTGAACGATTGATCCCACAATTTCAAGGCATCCCCACCTTTCGAGGTGCGGGGGGCATGTGGCGAAAATACGATGCCATGTCCCTGGCCTCGCCGCAGGCATTTGCATTGAACCCGTCCAGGGTATGGCAGTTTTACCACTACCGGCGAGAAAAGTACGCCCCCTTCAGCGTAGTCTGCAACGAAGTGCTTGGAGTCTTAGCGCACTTGCATCCTGCAGAGCCCTGGCTGCGAAGCCAAACGCTGCACATGAGAGCCTAGCTTTGCTTTCTATTCCCGAGATCAGACGACAAGTCGCACCCAACTCAACATTCACACTCATCACGCAAAATGTAGATGGGTTGAGCATCGTGGCACTGCACGACGTCGAGTCGCAATTGAAGGGACAACAGACGGTGCCCAGCTCAACCTCGGAACAACAATCAAGGCTAATCGAGATGCATGGCCGCCTCTTCGACGTAGTCTGCACGTCGAAGACCTGTGGCCACCGGGAACACAATAGAACGTCACCAATCTGCCCTGCCCTGGCTGGAACAGAAAACTCGGTCGAGGCCGGCGCGATAGAAGTCAACATACCCGAGGCCCAGCTCCCCCGGTGCAGTAAATGTGGGGCCCTCGCTCGCCCGGGAGTTGTATGGTTCGGCGAGCCACTGCAACAGCCGGATGAAATAGAGGAGTTAGTGGATAAGGCTGATTTGTGTCTTGTGGTAGGCACTTCTTCGACAGTACGTGCTTTTCGCCATTTCAAGCCAGGGTGCTGCGTCCTGATTGAGTGGAAGGTACATCCCGCAGCGTTGTATGCTGGGGATGTCCATGACAATGGCGGAAAGGTGGCCGTCTTTAATCTGGAACGCACTCCTGGCGATGAAGAGGCAGACTTTCTGTTTCTGGGCCCATGCGAGCAAATTCTACCCCAAGTCTTGGATTTGAAGCGAGACGTGTGATGGATTGTCACTCTACGGCGAATGACACCGAGTATTAGATTAAAGCAGTAGCAATATAAGACATACAGATCCCAGCGTAGCGCTAGGACCAATGCATGATGGTGGGGCGAACGACCCAGTTCGCGTGCTGTGATAGCATGCAGGTCACGAAGCACATATGCACTGAGGACCATATGAAGTCGTCAAAAACAATTAGATAACACTAGAAAGACCAACTCACTCATGCATCCTTGCTCTCATTTTTCGCATCCTTCAACCGTTCCTCCGCCATCTCCCATTCATCCTCTAACAGCCCCAACCCGATCGACGACACATTCGCCGTCCCATACAAGGCCTCAAATACCTGGTTCCTGCGCGTCGCGTCCGAACCACCATACCCCGTCCTCTCGCGCGCGTAATCCTCAGTCTGGATGTACTTGGGTGCCACGCGCCGCGCGGACACGTCCGCCTTGAGGTCCGTGTACGTCGTGAACTTGGAATTCGCGACGGAGACGAGGTCCGGCACGTCCGTGAAGGCCTTGTCTATCTCCGTGTCGAGGTTGGCGGGGGTGATGAAGTTCCCAGATTGGTGGTACAGCGAGATGAGGGCGCGGAGCTTTGCTGGTGAGAGGGAGAATTGCGGGAGGGTGGAGGGGGCGTCGGACTGGGACGACATGTGCCGTGCCAGGACGGGCGTCCGTCGGTGTGCGCTGCGCACTACATGGCGGATACAGGAGGAGGACATGGTTTTGGTCCAAGTGCGATTCGCGTGTAGGAGTTCTGCTTTGTCTCGCGCAAAGCTCGGCGCGGGGGACCCCGAAACCGTTCAGCGGGGTCTAGACTCTCGTGCGACGTTCTCTGAATTCGAATCAGCGTGGAGGCAAAAAAGCACATTCCGTTGCAAAGGTGTCAAGCTAGTATTACATAGAACAGTCCCTAGATCCAATGTACTTCATGCGAACGAGACCGCGTAGAGTACTCAAGTTACACCGGAGGCTTGATACCGTGCTTCTCAAACAGGACAGCCTCCCTTTTCCTCAATTCGGCAGTCTTCCTCACGAGCTCTGGTGCTCGCTTCAACTCCCTTTGCCCAACCTGCTGGATATGTACCTGAAATGAGCGAGAAGTTAGCCACGCTGAACACGATTTCATATGCGATTACACCAACCGCATCAGGGCCCTGTGTATCCCAAGAAAGTCAGTCATCGTGATGCAGAAGCAGCAGGGAAGGCACTCACATCGGCGAAGCGAAGAGTCCTCAACCCTGCCCACATGGAGGCAAGTTCGCTATCTTGACTGACACCCTCAGCACCGTAGCTCTGCATGGCACGGTCGACGACTTGCAGGGCCATGGAAGGCACGACAAACTACATCTACATGTCAGAGCCAACCCGTCGATACGGTTCTGTGCGCTTGCCTTCGCGATACCGATCTCCTTCATGGCGCCCTTTGCCCTGAACTTGTCGATCTAGATACGGTATGTGAGGAGACGCCTCGTCTAGATGCAGTATAAGACTAACCTGCAGGGCAGCGCTGAGCACCAGGAGGCGAGCAGACTCAATTTCGGCTCGAGATTTGGCAATGTCAGACACAACAGTGCCTGGAGATAGCAGTCGGATATTAACACGTGAAATTTCTGAATGTATGAACCAACTTACCATGCTCGTAGAGGTATTTTCCGAACGTTTTCCGGGAAGGGTCAGTAACGCGCTGGATCATTAAGTCCAAGGCAACCTGGGCAGCTCCAATAGACCGCATGCAGTGGTGAATTCTCCCAGGCCTACACGGATAAGAGTGAGGACGTGTCCAGCCGCAGAATAGGCGTGCAAATACCCAAGTCTGCCTTGGATGATCTAAGAGCAACAGAATTCAGTCGGAAAGTAAGAAATAAGCTTCAGCGTCTCACTCACCTCGAATCCTTTACCCCACCCAAGAACGAGGTTGCTGAGGGGAACACGAACATTATCATAGATAATTTCGCAGTGTCCCTCAGGCGCATCGTCGTATCCAAAGACCTTCATGGGACGGACAATCGTGATGCCAGGGGCATCCGCAGGTACGATGACGACACTCTGCTGGTTGTACTTGTCAGAGCTGTTGGGGTCGCTCTTGCCCATGACGATGTGCAGCTTCGTCCTCGGGTCACCTGCACCACTGATCCACCTGCGGGATGGCTTAGAACGCGCCCTATGGAAGAGGTGAGCGAAACGTACCACTTGTGACCATTGATGACGATCTCGTCGCCCTCCTGGCGAATGGACGTCCGGATGTTCGTTGCGTCGGACGAGGATACTGGCTGTGTGTCAGACCGAACTCAAAGAGAAATGGAAAGGCGGCGCGTACCAAACCGCTCCGTCATCGCGAACGCAGAGCGGATCTCTCCATTCAGCAAGGGCACAAGCCACTTCTTCTGCTGCTCTGGGCTTCCATAACGCGCGAGCACCTCTGCAGTGCTGCAGTCAGCATCGGTCGGACACAACCATGCTTCCACACACCCATGTTCCCAGTATCAGGCGCCGAGCAGTTGATAGTCTCAGGCCCAAAGTGCCCATAGCGGCCCGTAATCTCAGCCATAACAGCATACTGCGATGACCACGGTCCATGAGTACCTCCGCGATCTACGTTCAATGAAGCTTAAGCTAAGTTCGCACCTCGAGGTTACTGAGCGGGACACCATGCTCGGGGTAATGCGTCTTGCTGAGGAACAGGTTCCACAAGCCCAGCTTGCGCGCCTTGACCTTGAGCTCCTCGATGATGGGGACGACGGTCTTCCAGCGCGCAACAGGGTCGTCCGGGATCTGGCTGTGTGCGATCCTAAGCGACGGCGCGACCTCTTCCTGGAGACAGCGACGGTCATTAGCACAGCACAGCGTCGATAGAGCACGCGTGCACATACCTCCATGAACTTGACAAGCTTCGCAAGAGTCTCTTTCGCGTACGGCGAGAACTTGTCCTCGATCTGCACGCGCCGTGAACGTGAACGTGAGCGAGAGACGGTGCGAGACAGCGCAAGAAGCTCACCATCGCCCATGACGACTCCGACGTGAACCTCGTTACTGGATGGCTGGCCATGGCTGCTCGTTGTGTTGTGGAACTGAAGCTGGAGGGATCGTGTCGTTGGCAGGGACACAGTGGTTTACCCCGCACTTCGTGACTGACATATGCGCTTTATGTTCCATCACACCGGCGTTCTAGAGTCCGGACGCCCGGTCCCCCAGAGTACCCGGACACAGACGCGGAGGAATCTGTGTCAGACACTTGCGTAAGGACACAATCATGCTGCATTTTCCGCTGCATTTCCAGACGTCACGGCGCACCTGGACTAGCAGTGCGCACGCGGGTGTATGACAGCAGGACTCTACACACACGAAGCTGTCTGAACGCAAACACCGAAGCACTTGATTATGTCCAAGAAGACTATTCCGTACAACTACAAGTCCTTGCCACGTACAAGAAAGCGAGAAAGCGCAATCCTGGACCGAAACATTGTTGCTACAAGATACATGTCCATGGACACGACGTAATACAGCCCGCTAGAGCGAAAACTAAGATCGATACATACTGTACATGTCTGATTCTGATGACTATAAAGGCTGTAATGCGAGGAGGCACGTCAATACAAATGCAGGGATCCACCAGCACCAGTCGTAAGCATAATCCATGTACATCCAACACCGTACACGTGCGATCACATATGCGAGGGCGAGTGCTCGGTGACAAAGTCGCCGAGGCTGAACGGAATCTCGGGGTCGAACCTGAATGCACCCGCGTCGAAGCCCTGCGCGAGGAGCGCCTGATCGGTGTAGCCTTCCGTGTCGTAATTTCGTATGTAGTCAAGACCGCGGAAGGGTAAGCCCGGGGCAGGGAATGTCGACGATGGCATGGTTGTGGACATGCCAGGTAGTCCGAGGCCAACTTGCGAAGACGATCCGTTGAAGGAAAGGAAGGAGGGGTCGACGGTCGGGGGCGTATCAAATGACCCAGGAGGGTACATCGCATTGTTCTGCTGCTGGAACGCACCAGGGAACATCTCCATCCCATTCCGATCGGCATCCTGTGACCCCCATTGGTCGTTGTGGTTCGATGCACCAAAGGCGTTCTGGGGTAATCCGAAGTCGAAGTCGTACTGCGAAGGCGAAGCGACGGTATTAAGTGGCGAAGACGGCCCGTTAAGGGGTGCAAACTGCGTCGTCGCCACCAGCTGCGGACTCTTGGTGTCATGTGCGGAATCCATCATGGGCATGGGTGGCGAAGGATAGCTCTTCGCGGATGTGGGAGAACTATGCGGGCTCAAGTTCGAGCGTCCACTGTGGCCTGCGGTGAACGAAAGACGGAACGGGCGGGACGGGCCCGGAAGATCGCTGCTATCTTCCGTCTCATCGTGACCACGCTTCCTCGAAGTGGACCTGGCACGTTGTGCTATGATAGGCGACAGAAAAGGTAAGAACGGATGCGCGTGACATATGGGGCTAAGCAGACTCACATTCATATCGAAGAGCAGAGGACACATTCAACGGCCGGGCGAGTCTGGCTGCATCTGGCGAAAGCGTCCTCCCTGTTCCGGATCTGGGCTTGTTCCTGAACGCTCGTCCGGCAACGGAGGAAGTTGTCGTGAACGAGTGCCTGCGCCCCTTCTGCTGATCGAATGGAGGCATCGAAGGGAAGGGCGCAGTCGAAGAACCAGACATCACGGCGGAGTTGCCGTTGCTATTCTGAGCAGAACTTACTGCTTCCCGTGCCGTGATCATAAGCTCAGAAAGCAGCTCTTTGCATTTGCGCGCCCCGGGCCAGGAGCCCTCCCAAGATTCCAGAGCAGTCACGCAGCTCCGCGCTTCCTCTAGCGCAGCATTAGCGGCCTTTGCATCCGTCACATGCATGGCATAAAGTAAGATGATCACAGAAGAACTGAAAAGGTGCTGGATGAAGAACGCCAGGTGGTGAGAAGGAGGGACCACGTTCTTGATAAAGGGTGCGAGACGGATACAAGCCCGAGCCGACGAAACAGCCTTGGCAGTGGAACGTGGTGCGATCGGCTGGTCGCGCCTGACCGGAAGTAGATTGCGGTGCAGCGCAGTCAGCACCGAATAGTAGTGACTGCACAAGACTGCGCCCATCGAGACTTGAGCTTCACTGACAGGTGTCGACTTGAAAACGACCGGGAGGTCGTCCAGCCACTTCGTGAGCTCTATGTCCAAAGCTTCCACGTCGCGTTGTAATTGTGCACGCCGCTCCGGCTCCAGATTGTCCCGGGTGTTCTCAACGCTATACACCTGCCTCATGACTCGGCCCGCGACACCGTACAAGGAGGTGAGAGCGATGAAGCCGGTCATAAGCGAAGGTGACTCCGTCTTCATGGGTGCACCGGCAAAGTAGTCGGGCAGGCTTTCGTCGTCAATGTCTACCGGAGGCTCGACGTCGCAGTCCACATCTTCAACACCTAGAGGGCGTCCAAGAGCAAGAGCGAGCATTCGATCCAGGGTATAGACACCCCACCATATCTTGCGTCGTGTTTCTTTGTCGATAGATGAGATAAGGAGGCGGCGAGGGGAGCGCTATTTCCAACGAGAGGAGTTAAGGTGCGGTTAGAACCATGTCACAAGTAGTAGTAATCTTAGAATACTCACATGAAGACCAAGGTCCTGAGCTGCTCGTACCGCTTGGCCGATGAGTAGCCAAGCTTGAGGGAGGCAATTAACAGAGCATAAAAATGAAGACATAAGAATAAAGCATTGCACGTGAGCCACTTCAATGGATGCGTGACTGATATAGTGTAGAATGAGCGCTCTGTTGGAAATGTTCATGTCAACAAACGTCCTCGTTGCATCAAGAATGATACTCGCCTTTCGTAGTAGACCATGCCCATTCCGCCATCATCTTCCTTGTCACCCTTGAGACGGGGATCATCTACCAGCTGAGCTGCGCATGCAAACACAGCGAAGATAAGAGCGATGAAAGCGGTCTTGTGGCGAGCGAGATGATAGTCGTGAGTACGGTCCATGATATGTTTGTAGTCTCTCATAAACGTGGGTTTGTCGATGATTGGGATGAGAAAATGAAAGCGTGAAAAGTAAGCATCGACCTGTAATGCTACATCAGCCAAGCTGACATCAAATCAAAGCGGTTACGGAACCCACCAGCTTGTCCGCAAGGTCTCGCTCGGGATACTCGACTTCTTCAGGCCCAGGGAGTGCGCGAACCTTGCCGAAGAATACGGACGCTGGGAAGTAGAGCTTGCCGGCGCTGGGTCCAGGAGCGCTGGGGTCATCCGACAATGGGGATACTCGGAAGTGCGGATCGGCCGTGGCAGCACGGAAGGATTGGATGAGCGACATGGTAGATGAGCCGCCTATCCAGCGCATGTGTCCATGCTCGTCCAGGGTGAGCTGACCAAGCGAGTCGGAGACTTCATCCTCAATCTTCACGGAGGACGAGGAATCGGGTGTGGAGTGGTTATCGGTGGTTTGAGCATGGTTGGGCTTGTCCTTATCGACTAGAGACTGGATGATGGACGCCGCAGACGCCGCAGGATTCGCAACGGCGGTATCTTGAGGCAGTGAGAGGCCAGGGACACCCTGGCTGAGCGCAGGCGCAATTTGCGTAAACACAGACTCCATGTGCAGGAGGCGAGCCTCGAGCTCCTGAACATAGCTGGGAAAAGGCATGAGGATGAGAAGGCGGGAGATGGAGAAGATAACGCACTGCCTGCTGAGCGCAGCCCTGTCCTTCGTCTGCAGCCAAGTGCATTGGGAGCCGGAAGTCGCACACTGGGAGCAGGTGGGCTCGCTGCCATCGCACTTGATCTTCTTTCGTCTAGGAAAATGGGATGTAGATGAGGAGAAGGGGTGGGGCGAGAGACGGAAAAACTGACCTGCAACTTTCACAGGCGCGCCATACACGACGACGCTGAAGCTGTATGGGGCGCTGGCCGGCGTCGGGGGGAAGCGGGGGGTCGTCAGTGCGTTTCTTCTTTGTCTGGTGAGTCATGGAGGGGAGGATGTGGTCGGAGCGGCCCATGTGTGTGGGGAAGGAGATCGGGCGACAAGGGACCGAGGAGAGGCTTTAATAACCAAATGTCCATCCCTCCCCTCCGTCCGGCGTGCCTGGCCCGTACTCCGGTCTGCGCACACGTGACTTGCCCCTCAGCCAATGCGGTGCCTCCGTCTCAGTTCGCCACTCCTCCCATGCTCGAGCGCCTGCCCGAGCACACAGCGACAGCCTCCACTGGCTTCATTTCCGGACTCGACCCAGTCCATCTCACGGCATGCCGACACGTAAATCCGGGCCCCCCAATCCTGAAGTTCCCATTCATCGTGAACATTGCCCACGCAACACCTGCTGATTCTCCTCCAGTCCATTCTCTCGGCCACGAAAGTACATAGGTCGATTGATCGGCATTGACTCGGACAGGTGGGTGGCTGATTGGCATTGTTCGCGAAGCCTTCTCGAGAAGACACCAAGCTACTGCTCTTATGGACACACCTGAGCGCGTGCCTGCGTGTCGAGGCGATGGATAGATGAGATTTGCCATTAGGGGCTGGGCGCCGAAGGACGCAGCGTCCTTCGGGCTCCTCAGCAGGCCCAATCTACGCGCCCTTCGATACGAGACGCGTTCTGAATCGAAGAACCCCGGAATCCTGTGTACACGTCCTCGTAGAGTCAGTGGTCTCCACCACGTGTTTCCCGTAGTATCTCCAATATTGTAGCAGTTTGCCACAGACACAGTTCACCTGTATAAGGACGGCGCCTCGGTGGCGAGTAAGGAAACATGAATGACTTGGGCGTCTCGAACAAGCGCGCTGGGCTACGCAGCTGCAACTCAGCAAGCGCGTCTCACCCGTTTGTGTGGACGTGTTTGCCGCTCGGCGTGCGCCCGGAAACTTTCCGCGCCAAAGTCACTGCTGCACAACAGCAGGCTAGTACTCACAAAAGTGTCTACACGTCGAGATGACTGACGTCGAACCCGCAACAAACGCGCCGGAGTCCAATGCTCCTGAGTCTATCATCGACGACAATGAAGAGGCCGAGACAAAGGTGCGTTGTTCGCGTTGCCGTTCGATCACCATCCACAAAGTGTAGCTAACAAGGCCCATTGGCTTCATATTTGTGGCCTCATTGTGCCTATTATAGGAAATCCTTGCTATGAAACAACGTGTTGAGGAGATGGAGCGTGAGGCTCAAAAGCTTAAAGAGATGCAGGCCGCAGTGGAAAGTGCAGGCGGAGACGACCAGAACGCAGAAGAGAGTCCGATGGAGACAGACGATGACAAGGCACAGGCAGACAGCCGGAGTGTGTTCGTTGGCAATGTGAGTCGGCATCCCTGGTCCTGCGACATCTGGCTCATATGCACCGCTAGGTCGACTATGGGGCTACGCCAGAAGAGATTCAAGCACATTTCCAGTCATGCGGCACCATCAACCGTGTAACTATTCTCTGTGACAAGTTCACTGGCCATCCAAAAGGGTGCGTAGCCTGAAAGAGACCTTCCTTATGATCGACGCTGAGATTCGTGTGTCGTAGCTATGCGTACGTTGAGTTCACGGAGCCGGAGCACATCGACGCAGCGCTTGCTTTGGACAACTCATTATTCCGTAGCCGGTTGATCAAGGTCAGTCTCATCGATACCATATACATACTCTCTTCTCTAAACATATACTCCAGGTCACCGCTAAGCGGACAAACGTCCCTGGTTTCAACCGAGGGCGAGGACGGGGAGGTGGGTACCGGGGCGGTTACAGAGGGGGTTACAGGGGAGGAAGCTTTGGGTACAACCCATACAGAGGCTCGCGTGGAAGGTGCGTCCCCCAGTTCTGAACGTCGTTTCTTCTCTTGACTGACATGACTGCAGGGGTCGAGGACGAGGATTCTAATTCAAAACATGGACCTGTCTATTGTCCGTTCTACATATATGTAGCCGTGTACTTTTGCAAGCCACCGCGCTCGAGATTCCTTTCCTTTAGTTTATTTTCGCCACTCCCTTTCCTGCTATAGTCATTGCTTTGTAAACTTATTAGAATCTCACAAACTGTGGTCGCGTTTGTAAAGGAAGAGTACTTCGCTGTCGAGGCTTGGAAAGGAAGGAGCGCGATTGGGCGTGGCGGGAATTGCCGAGCGCGAGACTTTGAGGTAGTCGCGCAGAACGGAGCGCAGTGACACATACTCCGTCCGCTATGTTCTCCCTCAGCCTCAGACGGGCAGCAGGCGCTGTCGCCGCCGCACCCCGCAGGCAAATGTCCGCCTACGCGTTCAACAAAATGGCCGTCATTCCCCCGCCCCCAAAGGCGCGCCTGTAGAACGCCTCCGTCAGGGCAAAGGCCTGATGGCCTACCTCCAGCAAACCCTCCCCACCCCCGAGAAGCAGCTCCTGATCCAGACGCTCTTCTCGCGCAGACACCCCGACCGCCTCATCCCCGGGTCCATCCTCACCGTCACGCTCGGACACGCGCCGACGACTTTCTCCGGCGTGCTTCTGTCCGTGCGCCGCCGCGGGCCCGACACGTCGTTTGTTTTGCGGAATGTAGTGCAGAGGACGGGCGTGGAGATGCAGTTCTTCGTGAACTCGCCGCATGTGAAGGACATCAAGATCGTGCAGAGGGCGGGCCAGGGCAACAAGTCGAAGCGGGTCCGCCAGGCGAAGCTGTTCTACCTCCGGGACTCGCCAGACAAGATGAGTGCTCTATCGGCGGGCGCACGCAGTTAGAAGGGACACGGTATGTGCTCATTTCCTCTAAGCATTCTGTACGCGAGCTGACTGACTGGTATCCGTGCAGGCTGTCGCATGCTGTATTGTATAAAAGTACCTTGCTTATAATCATTTTTCTGGAATCTGAGAAGGCTGCGCTTCCCGATATACATGTGCTGAACTGTGTGGACTGAATGGAAGGAAATCAAGTCGTAGAGTACTAGAGTAGCGTTGCGACTTGGTAGCGAGAAATGATGCAGCTTCCGAAAAAGGGCATAGAGAGCCGTGCTAAGAGGCCGCAGTCGACTTGGATAGAGCCTCATCAGCCTTGCAGCCTCTCCCCGCCGTCCTGCCCAGCGCCCTCGCCGCAAGCCCATGCCCCGACCACGTTCCCTCCGGTCTCTAGCCATAAACGCCAATCAACCCCGGCGCAGCGGGTCGCCAGGCGGCGGTCCGCCCTCGCCCACCTTCTCAGAAGCTACCAACGCCTCCGCCATGAACTTTGGCGAGGATGGCCCCGCAAAGATCATCACTCGCGCCGATCTCAGGTCCAGCATGCAGGCGTACGAGAACGTGAGTGTGCTGCCTTCTCGTGGACAGGATACGTGCTGAGCGCCCTGTGGGCGGCCCAGCTCCTCAACTCGTGCGCGGCTTATCGCACTGCCCTGCTGAGCATGTCCAAGGTCACCGCCGCGTTTGCAGACGCTATGGAGGGCTGTGCAGGGTATGCTTCACGCTGCGCTCTTAGTGTGTGGGACTAACGGCGGTTGATAGGCTGAAGGGTCCTAGTTACGAGCAGGGAACGAGGCTGCAGGCTGCCTCTGGGCTGCATCATCTCATAGGGAATCACTGGGCTGTTCTGGTGCGTGCTACCGTGCTTCTGGACTCACGGAACAGCAGTGTGAATTGTCTGCCATGCAGGCGGAAACATTAAACGCGAATTTCGAAAAGCCCTTGCGTCAGCACTTGGAGACCTACCGCACCATAGTGAATGTTCGTGCCTCTCGCTTGCCTGGTGGGCTTCTGTAAGCTGATGGTGATCGTTACAGGAACGCTCTGCGTCGTACGAGAAGGCTCTGCGGGAGAAGAGCCATATCATTCGCGAAACCGAGAAACGTAGCATGAATAGGAAGGAGCGGAGTGAGCATCACAGATATAATTTTGCAAAGCGCGGCTTGTCGCTAAACAAGTGTACTAGATCTCCAGTCGTTCAGGGAGGCACTGACTATCCTGCAGCGGCAAGTGGACGATCTGGACGAATTGAAATCCCACCACTACGAGGAGATCCTTGAACACGAAGAAGAGGTGTGGGATGTTGTGCAGGGCAAGGTATCTCGTATCCGCATGTACGATCATGTGCGCAGGCTGACTCGAATCTATGCAGATCTGCCTCGTCGTGCGCTCTACCCTGGACGTCTTCGACCGCTTTACGGCCAAAGCGTGCGTCATTCCCTCGTTTCCTCTGCGTCTCGCCCGCTAACCCACGCGACGTCAGTTCCGACCCCGTCATCGAGCCCATGCTACAGTCCGTCCCAGACCCATTCGACTCGTACGGCCAACAACAATCCGAAGACCAGATCTTTAGTATCCTGCCCCCCTCTCCATCATGGCANCCCCATCGGCCTCGCCGAGCCCCCTCACCGCCACGCCTCAATCCGAGATGAGCGATGCCTTCGCCACGGGCACGAACGCGTGGACACAGAACGAAGCGATCTTCTCAGAGCCGGCGTCCGAGTGGGCGGACGCGACGTCCCCGTCCTCGTCGCCCCCCGCATCTGTCACGCCGCGATCGACTTCACCCCCATCGAGAGCCCACCGACCATCCTCGCCCGGCTTCGCACGCAGGACCGAGTCGAAGCTGCGCAGCGTGCTGTCTGTCATCGACGAGGCCCGGCCGAAGGACAAGGACAAGGACGTGGGGCCCACGACAGACGCCACGACGTCATCGTCCTCTACGAATGGGATTGCGACGCCGACCGCGAGCGCGCGCAACTCGGGAGTGAGTTGGTCGACTTTTCCATTTGGAGATCGCTCGCGCGCGGGTAGTCAGGATGTCACGCCGCGCAACTCGACACTATTGCAGTCGACGCCGCCGCCAGAGCTGGATCCCGGACCTGACACGGACGCGCCACGCAGCCGCACACCGCAGTCGGACGACACAGCAGTGCCTGTGTCGTCGTGACGGTGACCTGGGGACATTCCTCTGCACCAGTCGCATCACACGCACGCATGCGCACACATACACACCTATTCGCCTTCGGACATGTCTATTCACCTTTGCATTTGCCAACGCTTATTTCTTTGTTTGATGTCTAACACGATTTGTTATGCCTTCGCTATGCCTCATTCCGTGCAAATTAGTCTATTAATGTAGTTTACCGAGGCTTGATACCATATTGACTGAGCACGCTTATGGATACAGGAGCTGGGCTTTTGAATAGCGGGTCTGTGCCAACGCTTGTCTTTGGGAATGCAATGACGTCCCGGATGGAGGCCGTCTTGCAGAGGATGGCCATCAGCCTATCGAAGCCTGTGCATGACGGGCGCAAGAGAGTGTTTAGTGATGTGCTTATTGTCAGCGGCACCGTGGACCTGGGCTAGAACATACCGAGCGCAAGGCCGCCGTGCGGTGGAGCACCACACTTTAGAGCGTGCAGCAAATGGCCAAAGGACGCCCTCTCGCCCTCATCAAGCTATATAGGGCAAGCAAGCATTCAGAAACGGCGCGGGGTCTGCGGCCGCGGAAGTGACATACCTGGAGCACCTCCGTGAAGATATACTCCTGCATGGATGCATCGTGCACCCGGACGGAGCCACCGCCAATCTCGGTGCCATTGAGCACCAGGTCGTAGTGCTGCCCGCGGACCTGTTGAACGGAGCCGCGCGCAATCAGCACATGCCTGCCGTGATTGGGCAAGCGCAACGGAACGACGACACACCTCGCTGACGCGGCCGTCGTACAGCGCGTCGATGTCTTGCCACATCGGCGCCGTGAACGGGTGGTGCGAGCTCGTCCACCGACCCTTGGCCAAAAAGTCCTTGTCCGGGTCCGCGCGGGTGAACAGCGGGAACTCGGTGACCCACAGGAAATGAGGGGCCGCGGGTGGCGTGTAGGTCCCTGCAGGACATGAGGCCGCGGATGGAAATAGCGATCAAGCGGTGTACGCACCACGGGTCTGCGCCAGTTCCGCGACGCGCAGCCTTTGCCGACCCAGGGCTGTCGAGCCTCCCTTACGGCACGAGCGCAATGAGGCCGCGATTGGACAGTGAAATACTAATCTTGCGTACCTCCGGAGGATCCCGCCGTTCGGAAAGCCAGACGACATCGCCGACTTCCACACTGAGGGTATCCACGTTATCGCCCACGCGTTGCGGGACCGCCGCCTTGAGACCTGATCGAGCCGTAGCCTGGCTGTCGTCTAGCCACGATCCTACGTTTTCTGGCGTGATGTTGATGCATTCCTAAACATGCCGATGAGTCAGTCCGCTTGCAAGAAAAGACATACGGACGCGCGCGCGGCGGATGACTGCAGACGCACCACGTCGCCCTCAGCCGGACATTCACGCGCAGCTTCGATGAACGAAGCGTCCCGCGACTGTCGTACAATTAGACATTCGATGGTTGTCCCCGTACTCCGCGATGCCGTAACGGCGTCCAAAGGCAGGCGCTGTTTCACATCAACAATCTATAGGATGCGGGGTGATTGAGCTCAGCATGAACCATTAAGGAGCGTCTGTTGCTGCTGACCTCCAAGCCGAAACGAGTGTCAGGTTTATCGGAGCCATACTGAGTGGGAGAAGGTCGTCGCTTTATTGTCAGCGGACATGCGGCAGAGAAAATAAAACCGACTCACACGGGACATCGCTTCGTTGTAGGTCATCACCCTGAACTGGGCGGGCAATTGGACGCCCTCGGCCTTCGCCCAGACGTTTCTGATGATAGTTTCGACCACGTCGCGCACTTCGTGCCCGCCAATCCGCCATCCATCGGAGTCACCGGTGCGAGGGCCCCAGGAGACGAACGCCATCTCAAGATCGACCTGGGTGAACTCGGGCTGTCTGTCCTTGCGGCCGTCCTCGTCACGGAAACATCGGGCGAGCTGGTAGTAACGATCGACGCCACCCGAGCAAATCAGGAGCTGTTTCGGCTGCTGGGGAGACTGGGGCAACGCATAAAACAGAGGCTCTTGTGTCGGAGAGCTCTCCGAACCGCGGGTGGACGTGGCGACGCGGGTCGGGACGAGGAATTCCCTCGCGCCCTCGGGGGTGGATTTCAATAAGATCGGCGTTTCAACCTCGACAAAGTCTAATGATGAGCCGGGTTGAGACGTCAAGATAACAATGTATGAATTATAGAAGATGTTCTACCATGCTCATTTAGGACATTACGGACGATATTGGCGACTTGACTTCTCTTCCGTAGATTTGCCGAGAGTTCCGGGCGACGGAGATCGAGGTAGCGGTACTGAGCCCGCAGCTCCTCATTTGCCTTGGAAGGGGTCTGTCAGGCAGGAACGCAGGACTCGAGTCGCGAATCGGGTCCATACCAAATTTTGGGTGTCCGAAGGCAGGAATGGGAGGTTGCGGTCTGCAGGGTTGAGCAGAGTCACGCCATCGACCTGTACCTCGATGTCGCCCGCCGGGCCCTGTAGAATTGAAATACGGAGTCAATGTCGATGGAGCACGAATGTGCATGTGTGATCGTGACTGACCGGCCGACGCTGTTTCTCTGGCCTGAGGGAGACGACACCTTGTACGAGGACTGCAGACTCGACAGGCACGTCGGCCAATACAGAAGGAATGGTTTCGCTGCCACCGACATTAGTGCGATTCAGGACCAGTTGGGTGGTGCCGTAAGAGTCTCTGAGTGGAACGAAGGACATCGACTTGGAAACCTTGCTTAGAACGGCAGAAGAAGCTGAGCAAGAAGGGCCTCTGGAGATGGCTGGGGCGTATAGTCACCGTTCGGGGAGGATCCAGCCTGCGAGAACGACATGCGAGCCGACATGATTAGACGTGAGAGCGCCGCAATTGTGAGTCCTGGATGGAAATGGAGCTGTATGAACCCATGCGAAAGCCCGAGTGAGTGGTTTGGGAGAAAACACATGTCAGGCTACGGACCAGCTCGAGCAGGGCCACGTGGGGTGGCAGAGGAGAGGGCGCGTCGGAAGGCGAGGGGGGAGAGGGGAGGAGGCCGCATTCCATCGATGGTTGGCGCCAGCGGGTGGGTTTGCTCAAAGCGCGTCTGCGAGCCTTGTCCTGGCCCGCCATGTCCTCGAGTCCCTGATCGCCTTTCACACGAACTTTCCTATATATCCCTCCCTCTCCTCCCTAGTCCGTCTCTTCATCCAAGCCATGTCCTTCGCCGCCCTCCCCATAGAACTCATAGACGCAATCTCCCACAACGTCCCCCTCCACGGCCTCGCAACCCTCGCCCGCGTCAATTCCTCCATCCACCCCATCGCACAACGTCTCCTCTACCGCCATGTATCCATATCCCGCAGTGCACACAATCTGAACGTCGTCATCACCCTCGCAAGACGCCCAGACGTCGCCCGTTTCGTCCGCACCTTTTCGCTCGTCGTGGACGACGACAGCATCCTCTTCCCCCCCTTCTACCATGCCCTGGGTAAAGCCCTCTCCAGCATGTCCGAGCTCACCTCCCTCGAGCTCCTCGTCAACCCTACCGCCAGCTCCGTGCTTGCCCAAAGCCTCAGACGGCCCATCTATTCCCGCCTGCACCGCTTTACCTCTTCATTCCCCTTTGACACACATGTCGCCGACTTCCTCTCCCGCACACCTGCTCTCGAAGAGCTCGAGCTGGACTCCACTCCCGTTCCCACCACCACGCCCCTCCCACTTCTTCCTCCGACATCGATTCCCCGCCTCGTCCACTTTGTCGGGTCGTGTCAGGCCGCAACCGTCANTGTCCCCGGGCGTCCCTTGGAGAGCATTCATATACACGATGGTGACCTCACAGAAGACGACATCGCCTGTTTGGCGCAGTCAACAGGCCAGGTTGCCGTCCTTGGCGCCATTACGACTGCCCTCCTCGTGCCCCTCCTCCGGAACCTAGCCCGGCACTTGCCTGGGCTCGCCTACCTGCGTGTCATGGCCCCTTTCCATCTCGACTCCAAAATTCCAGAAAACGTGCGCTTTTTCACCTGAATACTGTGGACACCGATGCTGACACTTCTTCAGTCGTTCTACGAGCAGGTCGCCGATTCTCTCAGAATGATGCCGGAGCTAGTAGACTTCGAGTTCTCCGGCATGCGCTGGGGCTCCTGGCAAACCAACGAAAAAGAAAACAAGCCCATTTGGCAGGCTGCCCCCATCGATCTCGACGCTGCAGTGGATCAGCGCGACGACGGATTCGACTTCTCTACCGATTTTGCATTTGTATATTAACCGACTGACTGTTTGACTGACTGGTGACATGATCGTCGTACCTTATCGTTATGCTGACCGCTCTCTTCGCCTAGACGCTAATACTTATAATTATCTCACATCGTTCCAACCAGGGCACATAACTTATGCAGACTAGTATTCCTGATACCCTGCTAATTATCTACATACGTATCACTTCTCCTTTAGTTGCCGGGCTGCGTTTTCTACGAATGAACATGCTTCGAAACTTCGCACTTGATCTCGTGCTTCACACACCACGGCATCGACCCCTCCACCAACGAATCTGGCAACCACCCCCTGATACGGGGCCCCACCCAGCGTCAACGTGAATGTGGTAAACTCCCATCCTTTCGGAGGGACACCGTCCACGCTAACCGTCTTGGCCGGCACGTCGCACTCTATGCGTCGGAAATCGAAGCCCAAGCCTATTCCTAGGGCCTTGGTGTACGCTTCTTTCATCGTCCACATTAGATAGAAGCGGCGGAGCGCCTCCTCTTCCGGGACGTCGACGGACAGCAGCAGCGCTTTCTCGAGGCTGGTGAACTAACGGGGAAGGACCGTGAGCACTGCACTGAATGGGCAGGTGCCACCGCGGCGCGCTGGCTCACCGTGTCTCCGACTGTGTCCACGAACGAGCGGAAGGGCTCGCGCAACGGCAACTGCACCTTCATTACGTCCACCCCGATGCGGTATGCTGGCGGATCATGGACGCCGGGTGCAAATGCCATCGCCACCAGGTCATTGTCATGGGAAACGTTGAACCCAATTGGTGGGTCGATCCCGGGCGTGGTCTGGTCGTGGCAGGGACTCGTCATTACAGCCTCGAACTGTGCAGTGCGTGGGACTTGCGAAGTATGGCTTCCCCGTCTGGGTCGCAGCAAACGCGACAGAGCCGGGCGAGAATCCTCGCTCGTGGAGGAGCACTCGAGGGAGAAGACGGCCTACCAGGCATCCTGCGAACCGCGGCTAATGGTGAGTGCAGGACGCGAGAGTAGCATTGCTCACTGCAAGAGTCTGCACGGCGGTAGAAGCGCTTGATCTTGGCCTTCGAAGTCTCATCGACGAGGGCTATCCCTTGCTCATAGAGCTGGGTACAGCATTCCTAAGTTGCGTTATTCGATCCCGTCAAAAATAAAGACATACTGTGTCAGAAAGGCTGGTGGGGTCGGTGACCAGCCAAACCTGCATGGGAGATCGTTAGCAGATAGAATGCCGGCAAACGCCGTAATGCGATCGAGGAGGCCAAGGTCCCCGCGGCCGCTATCTTATCGGCACTGAACACTAAGTCTGTCAGTTCAAAATACAGAGCAGCTTCTCTCCCCTTCTACCAACCCCGACGATCTAAGGGCCATCACCGGGCACCCCATAGCCCCTCTGAAGGCTAACACACCATGTCTCCTCGCCAGCTGGTCACTTTGGGTATGTTCATTATCGATGAGTTCGTGTATTCGGACGAGGACGGCCGGCCTACCGGTAGGACGCTCCCTCCCCAGGCAGGGCATTCATTCGGTGCCAGTCTCTATCTCCTTCTGACATCTTCCATCGTTCCCCGCTCCGCGCTGTGTGTCGTGTCGTGTCCATGTCGCGCTGCTAGATTGGTGGAGGAGGCACCTATGCCAGCATCGGCGCTAGGATATGGTCAGTTTCTCTCCCGCCCGCCCCGAGACGAACGTTCTACCCGAGGACGGCATGCTAATTTGGACATCGCTGGCCTGCCAGGCTGCCACCTCACGCCGTGGGCATGATCGTGGACCGGGGTGCCGATTTCCCTGCAGAAATAGAGTCGCAGCTCGTCGCGTATGGCAAGGATATGTGGTTGTTTAGAGACCATTCCGGTCAGACCACCCGAGCCCTGAACTCATACAAGGGAGATCATCGAGGGTACGAAAATTTTCCTCATCTTGTAGATTGTTGATCATTGAACTTTGATACCTCCTCGACTAGCTTTGAGTATCTGACGCCACGCATCCGGCTGACTCCCCTGGATCTCAAGGACACGGCGTTTGCGAACCCGAGAAGCCTGCACTTCATATGCTCGCCTTCCAGGGCATCCGTCATTGTCTCCGAAATCAAGACCATAGATGGGTGGTCGCCAACAACCATATACGAACCTATACCTGTGAGTAACTTTGCGCTGAATAGCTTGGTCCACCTCCTGATACGCACATGTCACCATGAAGGATAGATGTATACCCGAAGAACTACCCGCTCTCATAGAAGTTTTATCATCAATTTCAATCCTCAGGTGCGGTATCCAAGCGCATACACTCGCACATAGTAGTATGCTCACCGCCCAGCCACCAGCCCAAACGCCGAAGAGGCGCTGTCCCTCCTCTCAATACCCCTGCCCACGACCAAACCCAAGATCGAAGAAGCATGCGCCCGGTTCCTTGAGATCGGAGTCGGCCCCGGACGGGACGGATGGGTCATCGTTCGCAGCGGGGCACTTGGCGCCTACGTCGCCTCGGCGAACCGGAAGGGGGAATGGATCAGTGCCTTCTGGGAGGACGAACAGAAGGTCGTCGACGTCACGGGTAGGTGCTACATGCATATGATCAGTGCGGGATATAGTTTTATGTCCTATTATTGTAGGCGCTGGCAATGGTTTCCTTGGAGGACTGGCTGCTGGCTTAGCTTTGACGGAAGGCGATGTCTTTGCTGGTCAGTCCATATTCTGAACGCAGCACATGCTCGTCATCTAATTGGCCAACTCCATATAATGTTGCTAGCCGCTTTCTACGGTACAGTATCGGCCTCGTTCATCATCGAGCAACAGGGTCTCCCGCACATATCTCAAAGCCTCAACGCAACTGAACCCGTAGAACACTGGAATAACGACTACCCAACGCACCGCCTGCAGGAGTTAAAACGACGCCATGCCAAATATACATAGCAAAATAAAAACAAGTACAGAGGAGCTGCTCAGTGAGTATGGATACAATGACTGCTGAAACAATATCCTGAAGATGCCCAAAAGTCCGAATAAGTAGCTCTCGTCACTGCTGCTGAGACTGATACCGCGCTCGGCTCGCGGCGAACAGCTCCTCCTGCTGCTTGAGAAGCTCTTCCTCTGTCAGCCCCGATTGTTCGAATTTTGAAACCTTCTTCTCGCGGTCCTGCGAAAGCAAGCGCGTGAGTCCATGGGGATATCGGTGTTAGTTGTGGGATCGTGACGGACCTTCTGCTGCTGCTTGTGGTCCTTCAATACGTCCTCAACTTCTTCTGTGAAGGTTTCGAAACCAAGTCGCTGCAGCCGGAGTCAGCTACATTCGATAGAAGGACGCTGTTACACACCTGAAGGGCCCCGATGATATGCTCCGGAGCGATAGTCTTCTTCGACTCCTGCTCGCATATCTCGTTCGCCTCCGACGAAATTAGATGGATGAATTCTAAGAATGGGCGGCGCGCAGTTCGTTAGCACCAAATCCCGTCACACTCTCAGTAAATTGGAAAGCCTTCACCTACACAACACTCTATGACCAAATCACGCGTCTCCTTTGCGCATGCTACGTCAGCGGGCAGCAGTTCTGTGCGCGCCAACGAATGAATGGTGAGACATATGCAGCAGCTACCGAGCGCGCAATGCGTACCTGCAATCATTTTCGCTACAGTGGCCTTCGGGAGCGAGAGGTCGTCGTCCGCGCCGGGGACGCCAGCGTGGCCTTCGCGGTCAGACATGCCGAGGGTGCGATAGGCGGTGGGGAAATGCTAAACGCGCGTGAGTAGAAGGGGGTTCTGGAGGCTTGACGCGCGCGGCTCGGGCAGCTCTTACTTATACGGGGCTTCCCTCGCGGTTTGGAAGTCCGCACGTGCTCCTTCCTCTACCACCATGTCTGCCGTATGTCGCCCCCTCCTGTTCCTCCCTGTTTTTTGTTGGTGGTGTCGCTGATGCGGGCGTTGTGGGCGTGATGTGTGTGGATAGGTCAACCCGGTCAACCCCAAGCCGTTCATGCAGGAGCTCACGGGCAAGCCCGTCTTCGTGCGCCTGAAGTGGGGATTAGAGTACAAAGGGTTCCTCGTCAGCACTGACGGGTACATGAATCTCCAGGTGTGTAGATCCGCTCTTCTTGTCGCTTCGTAGCTTATGCGTTTGTAGTTGGCGAACACGGAGGAGTTCCAAAATGGCGAGTCGACGGGCACGTTGGGCGAGGTCTTCATTCGGTGCGCACCCATCGCTGATTATCGACAGGATCTCCCACTGATGGCTTCTTGTCTTTCGCTCAGGTGTAACAATGTGCTCTATATTATAAGTTTTCTCCCTTTACACCCTCCACATCCTCGCAGCTCACGATTATCTGTCAACACAGGGAGGCGCCGTCAGAATAGTCGCGTCAGGCCGCGTCAGACTCTATGTCTTGAGCCCGCAAAAGCGACAGCCACGCATCGATGCACGCCAGGGACCATTTTTCTCTTGGACAGCGCGCAGTTGGTAGAGTCGTTGATGTACCATCATTTGTATCACCCACCTAATGACTGTCCCTGCAAAATCGAGCATTATCGTTCGTTGCTCCGCCCGATATCCTCCTACCCCGTGCCATATACTTCACACGAAGTGGCTTCGCGAAGCCTGAGTGACTTGCATGTTCCACGAGTCATCGTATCGCGAACATGCCCAACGCATGTCGAGTCGGAAAATGTAGTTGACTTGTTCTTAGTCGATAGACATGACTAAGCGAGCGCAATGCTTTGAGCGGACTCAGGATTCATATCGTTTTTTCTGCTACCTCTACAACTGTTATATCTCCTTTGCCAATCTCACCACCCTCACGAATCACGACCCCTAAAACCACACGAGCATGGCCAAATCCACGAGATCGAAGACCAAGCGGGCTTTCCGCTCCAAAAAGCGCGAGAACGGCGTATACGCAGCCGTCGAAGCCGCACGTCTGCAGCGGCTCAATGCAAAGCTCGTTGCGCTCTCGACGCAGGATGTAGAGGGAGAGGAGGACGAGGAAGTTGTTGATGACGAGGTTTCACCAGGTTGGTGCTGGCTTGCGTCTTTTGGGCTGCTTGACCCGGACGAGGTCACTCCTTCGGCCATGGAGAACTCGGGCTTCAGCGATGAGCCTTTTCCTCTTAGCGGCATGAGGGCCCTATCTAGACATCATGTAGCAGCATCTGTGAGCTCTCACTGATTCATCGCTGTTGCAGAAGGCATTGCCTCGGAGAAGACGGTGCCTCAGCCAGGTTCGTTCGCGTCACAGTTTTCACAATCTTGCAGTCGATGCTCATATTCCTACCTACGAAGATGGCATGGAAGTCGACGACGGACCCTCATCATCCACAGCGACAAAACCGACAAAAGTATCCACCCACGGACCGCGCAATTCGCGCCGAGAGTCGTGGAGACAGTCAAAAGGCCTCGCACCGCGGCCGAAGGCACGGGGGATGAACCGACAGGGGACGGTCGCTGCGAAGCGGAAGTCGGGGCGGCCGAGCAGGAGACGTTGAGGAGTGCGAGTGCGATTTCATTATTCCTTTGCTTGGATGTTTCGAGATGTTTTTAAGGGGACTTGTGGTAACTATCCATCAGTGCCTGCGACTACAAGTCTTCAGTCTATATGTATCAACTCTTCAGTCTATATGTATCAACTCTGCATAATCTGTCGCCAAACAGAAAGGTAAGATACCAAGGCAAAATACCAAGGTAGGAATATAATCTAAATGGTTTAAATATTCCTCTTCGACCAGCTCCGAAGCCCTACAGTGCACCTCGACGTTTTCCCAGCGGCGAGACATCCGACGGACTCCTGCTGATCCCAGACTGTGCATCACTATCCGCAAATGTCAATAAGTAATGTATTGCAGAGAGTGCTAGTGAGGGGTCGCACCTGAAGTCCTCCATTACGTATCTCTCTGTCTTCATCTGGATTTCGCCCACCTCATTGTGCGGAATGGTCCGCCTCTGCGTGTGGATGTGACGTACCGTCGTGTTTTCGCCCATGACGTTCGACACGTGGATGAATAAATCGGACTGGACTTCTGGCAGTTGAATGACGGTGCGGCATGCTGCGATGGCTCTGAAATAGCGACAGGTGTTAGCAAGCTGCGGGGAAATGGACCACTGATATTGCACGAAACGCACGAGATCGTGGATATTGGAACCTAATGTGGATTATGAGCTAACGTCGGAGTGACAAGCTGGGATGCGCGGCAATTGACTTACGGTCGTTATACTGCAGTTGCAACAGAGAGCATGAGACGTCAGATAGATAATTGAGCAACCTTAAAGGAAGCGTACATATTCATTACAGCTGAACAGGCACAAAACTCTTAGAAACGTAAGACGGATGATAGCCAGAAGTGCTTACGGTTAAGATCAAGGATACTGAAGACCTGTTGAGGTGTTAAATTTAACTCAACCCAACAGTTGGCGTAGAAATTTGAACGTACCGCAGGAACAATGTTGCATACGCCAGAAAGGAAAAAGAAGATCAGGCCTTCGTCGAAGAGCAAAGCCCGGATATTGAAAATCCCAGTGCGCGCGAAAACTCTCGCAGCAGCAAGCACCATAATGAGTAGGTCGAATACCATCGCTACGGAGGACCGTCAGTTGGAAAAACGTGACTAGAATGAGTTAGCGACTTGCTGTAGAAGTACGTTGCTCGAAGATACACCGTGCTCGTGGATACCACGACACACGCAGCTGCCGTTGGCTCCCATTCCACGTGAATGATGAACATGGCTCGCCATAACACTACCCAATGACCCAGGCCGATGACACCAAGGATGGCCGAGATGGTCACGTTTCGCTCCCACATGACGATCCTAGATGCACATCGATATCCAGGTCAGTGTTCTGACCGCGCAACACTGAACAAACAGACGAACGTTCGGATCATGAGCACTGTGGAGGCGGTCATAATCGACAAGTCGCCGACAATCTGTTGGTTGTCAGAAAGATGTCGTATTTTAAGGAAGAGGTCTACGCACGGCATTGAATGTGTACAGGGCCTATGTGGATTTTGTACGATGAACTATTAATGTTGACTCGAATGCCTCGCGTACTCAAGTACTCACCGCGCAATTAATCTGCAAGTCGCAAAGTTTCTAAATAACTTCGAGACTGGACATATGCGATCCGCTCACCCGCTCAGTGACCGAAATAGATACGATACTAGAGGACGGAGGTTAAAAAGAGTGATGCAAACCGCTACGCTGGCAGAGTCCAACTCACAGTCCGACCAGGGAGAAAAATATCGTATATCGGCAAAGAAAGAAGAACACTGGTCCTCCATTAAAGTCAGTCGGGCTGAGTTAAACAATGCAACATACCCTAGCAAAAGGCAAAAGCAATTAGATCACCAACGTTGGTACAAGGTTGCTAAAAGAGGAATAGCAACTAACCAAGTGCCAGCGAAACCTGCGACGGCCCGTGAGGATCGACCACTCGAAACCACAGGTCTCGAACAGCTCCCAGAAATACAAGCCGAAGCACGACAGGATGACCCTGGTGAACGACTCTGAAGCCATATGAGCATATGTACGACACGGTCCAACCAAACGGCGACGTACGCGTCTCCCGAAGCTCCTCTGCTGGGTCGGTCCAGTTGACCATCGCGGCGCAATCGGGGTGAAGGCTAGATTAGGTCAAGGAATGGAAGCAGGAGAGAGAGGAAGGTCAGAACGTGGCAGCTGGGCGCGCATGGGAGAGCAGTTTTATGCATGTGGAATGTGGGCGAGCCGGGTTCGGTGGTCGCTGACACAGTTTACCTCATGATGGCGGAAGCCGGCCATGGATACGATGTATAAGGCCGCCAGTCATTCAAACAATATCACAGTCGGATACCCGAAAGTGAGTGGTTCTGTGAAAAGGTCAGCGGAGTTGACTCCCCCTCACCGTGACGTTGCGCGGCGCCGAGTTCGTTCATTTGGCTCTCTTTTATTCCACCTCAACAGACAAAAACAAAGGATGCCCAAGCTCTTCCAGAAATAGCACACTCAAGAAAGACTCAAAGGAGAACGGAATATCTGCGTGCTGATTTCGGCCGCGATTCAGAGCAGTTAGCAACGTACGCGCAAAACGGCGGCGGCCCACTTCAATTTTGACTTATGCTGGGCCAATCAGCTGGACAGGAGATTGCCGATTCCATCTGTGGATCGAGATCCGGTCTGGGCGGCCTGAAGAGACGGCGATGTGTTCGTTTGACCGGATGGCGCGTTAGACTCGCGCTTCGAAGGGACCTGTGGTCAAGGGACATCCGGCGTCGTGCCTTTACACTTCACCCTGTATGCATCAGCTCCGCGTAATGTTCATGACTATTATGGTGCCCCTCTGACAGTAATTGTAAGGAATGGAGGCTGTAAATTATAATATACTTTCATGTGGTATCATCAAAGGAACGGCTCGTCCGAGATCTTCAGCTAGTCCGGACGCGGGTCCTACAGCGTATCATGAACTTTTCCTTGTAAGATATCCGACGGATTCATGCTGCATTTGCTTCGCGTTTCACTGGTCACAAACGTAGATAAGCGATGATCTTCTCAAACAGGCACGAGAAAACGCACCAGTCTTCCATGACAATCATCTCTGTATTAATACGGACCTTGCTCGCAGCACCGTGCTGAATAGTGCGCCTCTGCGCGTGAATGTGGCGTACCGTCGTATTGTCGCCTACGATGCTTGACACGTTGATGAACAGATCCGCCTGCACTTCAGGCAATTGGACGACGGTGCGACACGCTGCAATAGCTCTACGACAGTGCTTATCAATATCATTATGGAGTCTTCGGGGAATGAGCAACGTGACTCACGTTACAACTGAAGCTGGGATCTTATAAAATGTATTTAGTCAGATGGGTAGTCGACAGCATGCGGCAGATAACGTACAGTTGTAATACTACAGTTTGAACCAAGACCGCGGAGAGGTCAGATATTTAAACAGGCATGGGATAAGCGACGAACGTACAGGTTCATCACAGCTGGGAAGAAAGGGCTGTTAGAAACCCAAAAGCAATCGCAATCCGAAATACTCACGGTTGAGATTGAGGATACCGAATACCTGCGATCAGATGGCAGTCTTCAGTTTAGATTCACTCGGAGTCATAGACGTTAGAACATGCCGCAGGAACAACGTTAGACAAGCCGGCCACGAGGAAGAAGACTAAGCCTTCGTCAAAGAGCAAGCCCAAACGTCGAAGTCGCCAGTACGATGCAGAACTTTTGCGGCAGCGAGTACGAGAATCAGCAAGTCGAAGACCATCGCTAAGGGGGATGGTGAGTAGGGGCGGCGGTCCGATGCGACTGAAAGAGAAAGAGATTTACTGAAGAAAAATGTTGCTTCAAGGTATACTGGTTTCGTAGATACCACGACGCACGTGGAAACGGAGGACTCCCACGCAACGTTGATGATGAACATGGCTCGCCATAACACTATCCAGTGGGCCAAGCCAATGGTGCAGAGGACGGTCGAGATGATCAAGTCTCGCTCCCACATGACGATGCTAGAAGCACGCTCAGATTAACGCATTAAGGTTGCAGAAGCGGACGAACGTTCTAATCATGAGCACCGTGGTGGCAGTTATGATAGATAGGCTATCAACGACCTGTTGCTAGTCAGAAAGGCGCTGCTAAAAGAAGAAGCTTCAAGCGCACAGCGTTGAACGTATATAACGCCTGCGAAATTGCGGAAAGTGAGCAACCGATCTCGCCTCGCAAATCTCTCGCACTCACCGCGCAATCAATCTGCAGGGTCGCGAATTCTCTGAGGATAATGAGGTTAAGGGTACGCAAGGGACTCACCTGTTGCTTGACCGACATGGAGATGATGCTGAAAAGCGATCGCGAAACATCAACCAGGCGCGTTTTATATGCGTAGGTTGGCAAACTCACAGTCCAATCAAGGAGACGAGCATGCAGTATCGGCAAATAAAGAAGAACACTGCATTCCCATTATCAATGAATATCGAGAGGTCAGAAACATGGCTATGACATACCCTAAGAGGAACAGCAAGAGCATAGATCGTGAGCACGGGGTCACACTTCGTCCTAAGTGTGATGGCATGGCTCACCAAGTGCCATTGGCAACTGCGACGACCAGTGAAGATGGACCACTCGAAATCGACAGTCACGAACAACTCCCAGACGTATAGGCCGAAGCATGAGAGGACAACCTTGTTGAAAGCGACTGGAATATCATGAGAACTATACCACAACCGCCCAGAGACAGGCACTTACGAAGTTCTTGATACTCTGTTAACGGATTCGTCCAATCGACCATCGCGGCGTAGCTGGGCAAGGCTGGTTCGGTTAAGGAGCGGGATGGGGAAGAGAGAGAGGAAAGGAAAGGAACGTCGTGCAGTTGGGATATAGATTCGAAGGCTTATTATATCGAATGAGTGCGGGGCGTCGCTGCCACAGTTTACCTCATGATGGCTGCTGGTAAGAACGAGCAGCAATATCACAGTCAGATAACCGAGTTACCTTTTCTGTGAAAGGATTCGTGGAGTCCTTGCACTTCACTGTGACTGGGCTAAAGCGGCAACTCGTTTGGTCCTCTTGCGTTCCAGACAGAGCTTACGGATAACCAAAGTAGAACTTTCAAACCAACTAAAGACCGGAGATCCATGCACGACGGGAGTCAAGGACATTTGTTTACAGGCTGTCTTGCACACATTTACGATCTGGGGCCAATCGGCTGGTAGGGAGATCGCCGGTCTGAACGATCTGTCGATCCAGTCAGGGCCTCGGCTGGGACTGCGAAGACGAGCAAAAGCAGAACACCACTCGTGGCCCGGTCAGTCACAGAAGTTCCTGTACGCATTAGCGAAGACAGCGGTGAGCTACAACTTCAGGCGCAAGTCCTTGAGATACAATGATCACACGATCTGCATTGAGGAATACCAATCAGGGCAGCACGACTAGCTACACCACACCGCAACATTGCTATCGGCACCAGCGCTCACCAGCCAGGGTTGTCGGGGTACCCACTTGACCTGGAGCACACCGAGACCCTCTCTGATCTCGTGTCCCCGAAGAATCTTCAAGGGCACAATAAGAGGGTCCGTCATCAGATCGTTATATACCCGGGCATGGAAGATCTGGATGGACCCGTCGTCCGACGATGATGCAAAAAGAGGGTACGTTGGGTGGAAATGGAGGGAGCGAATGGCGCGAGAGTGGTAGCTGGGAAACGCAAACACGATTAGTATGGATCGTAGGGTTTGGATCTGGCGATGTTGGACATACCGCATGATTTTGTACGGTTTGTCGCTCAGTTCGAGATCGAACCAGCAGAGCTTGCGGTCGTAACCACCCACGATGAGATGGTCGCCGGATGGGTGGACATCCATCGAAGATATCCACCTGATACCGGGCATGAGAGTCTTGAGCAGTTTTTGTTCGGCCAAATTGTACATCCGTACGTAGCGTTGCGTCTAAGAACAAGGTAGGATTAGAATCATCGAGACAGTTGGAGTATGATTTACTCACAGCTACGAAGAGGTTGGGTTTCGAGGGGTGGAAAAGTACAAGCTGCACAGAGCCTTTAATCTTTTTGAAGGGAGCCTGAGAATGTCTTCTCGATATCTGATGTATCCAGACGCCTCCTTGAGGGCCGCCGCTCGCTAAATGACGGTCAGCTTACTTCGGCGTTTACTATTTGTACTCCTGAGCAACTTACAAACTGTTGCGAAGTAATCACCCTTCTTGTGCCATGCGATGTCTTTCGCCAGACCTGACGATTGAGGTAGCTCGAGCGTCAAGATAGGGCCGTCTGTGGACGTAGCAGACCGAGGGTTAGACCACTTGACCGGGGAAGGTGTCGCTGGTGCTGGGGGCAACGTCGCTGGCGCAAGAAGGTTCTGCGTCGTCGTGAGCACCGTAGGAGGGAGATTTGGCGGGATGATGAAATGAAGCTTCTCGTCGCTGAAGATACTGTCAGCACAAGGTTGACCGGGACGTAAAGGAGACGCACGTAGCAGCCACAAAGAAACTGGCGTCAGCCCGTGGACACCATTCGATGGCTCCAACTTTGCCATCCAACGTCCACCGCTTCACCTCTCGCCCGACGATGACCTCCCAAAGACTAATGACGCCTTCTTCGTCCGCACTCACTACCCAAGCGCCGTCGGGACTGACGCTCAGACACCGCACACGACCTTTCGTATGCGGGAATCTCAACGACCGATACTGAGGGAAAGGACGCAGGCTACTTGGGCTCGGCAGCTTTGGTATCAGACTATTCGGGTCCACGTTGAGCTTGGCACGCTGGATCCGTGGCGCGAGGTATAAGTCGAGTTGCCGACTAAAGCGCTCTTGGATGAACTGGTTGTATGCGGGGACAAGGCGTAGAGAAGAGTATTTCTGAGGCAGGAAATTGCGTTCGCGGTCTTCCTTGTCGGTAGCCTCCCACTCCTTCCGTTCCTCTTCAGTGGGGAGGTATTCTTCAGGGGGGTTGTAGGATTCGGCATTAGTAGGAAGTTGGGGTTTGGGAGCAGGGAGGGGAGGCGCGTGAGCGGATGGTTCTTCATTCCAGATGGCATAGAACTGCAGCTGGGTGGTAGCCGTCTTAGGTTTTGATGGGAGGATGCGTCCCTGTCGGATGGCACGAACGATCTTCATGACCTATCAACCGCAAACAAGCTTAGTTGCAGGGAGGTCTACGTGAGTGTTGTGAGTCACCTTTTGTTTTTCCCATTTACTAGGAACCCATCTCCTCTTGGGCTCTGGGGCAGCCGACAAAGGCATGATCTCCTCCTTCCCTTTTCCTGTGAACCACTCCACAGTAGGTTCGTAGGGATCGTAGGCAGCGTCAGGATTTTCGTTCGCCTGTAGACGCCGGATGATATCCAATTCCTCCGCCGTCAGTGGCTTGTCCATCTGAACATTTTTGTCAAACGCGGATGTCCTGAGAAGCGGAGGTGAGTTGATTCAAACCCCCAGGAGTCATTGGACGCGTACCAGGCAGCTGTATCGTCAACCGTCTGCAAGAACTTGTCGAGTTCATCTCCGCGCGCAGGTTTAAGGACTTTCTTGCCGTTAATATCGTACCCGACATGAGGCAACTCATCATACCAATGCAATGGTATGTCTCCGACGCGATTTGGTGCCTAAAGACATTGCAAACAGTCATGCGCGTTGAAAATAAGCAGGAAGGATGACACTCACGTCCTCAGTAGACGAGTCGGAGTCGTAGTCCGGCTCTATCTCGGGGTAGACTTTTTTGGGCTGTCCAGTAATGTCCGAAATGACTGTCTTCGACTTTGGGAATATGTGAAGGTCGTCATCCGACTCGGCGTCCGTCTCCTCTTCACCCTCCTCTTCCTCCTCCTCGTCCAATCCAGATACGCCATCCTCCGACGTGTCCGACCCCGCATCAATCTCAGGAAACTCATCTATCACGTCTCCCTCTGAGTCTGACGCGCCATCCTCCTTCTCCTCATCGCTAGACATCTCCAGCCCGCCCTCTGGAAGTGCCTCTGCATCGCTAGATTCCGGGTCCTGCGCGGCGACTTGCTTGCGCTTTTTGCTGCCTCCTTTTATTCCCAAGACAGCCATTGGAAAGGAGAGAGAGAAAGGGAGATCTAGTGGTGCGGTAAGAGGAAATTCCGAGGACTTGCAGCCGCAGCCAAATTTAAGGATTATTTCCCACGGTGGAAGCCATTGGCGTTAGATTGGATCGGGCAAAGCACAACGCCTCGCGTGGTCGATCGGTCTCTTCTCGTCTTTCTACGCGCCACAATGGTTCAATACGGCGGAGGTACGCTCCTCGCTCTATCCTTTACTTTCACTTGACTTGTGCTCAAATTTACGCCTTTAATTCCATCACTAGATGAGGTTTCTGCCCTAGTTGTGGACATTGGGTCCTCCACTTTGCGCGCTGGATATGCCGGCGACGATACACCAAAAGCAATCATTCCTACGTCCTACGGCTTCATACCGGCGCCTGCTAACCCAGATGTGACCATGGGAGACATCACTGGAGAGGCGACTGTGGCAGAGAAGCCGGCGAATACGATGTACATTGGGCAGCATGGCCCTTCGATATGGCGCGAGGGGATGCACATTGGAACCCCCATGAAGGATGGCCTCAGTACGTATGGTTTGCCCTTGAAATTGACGCGTATCTGATCTTGCTTCAGTCAACGATTTCACTGCCGTCCCCGCACTCATCAATCACGCACTACGAGACGTCATGAGGTGCAACCCAGAGGAACACCCAGTCCTCGTCACAGAACCCGCCTGGAACACGGTCGAGAACCGCGAGCGCATGGCCGAAATCATGTTTGAAGAATTCCAAGTGCCCGCGTTCTACATTGCCAACACGGGGGTTCTGAACGCGTACGCTTCTCTTCAACGCGTCTTCTCTCAAATATACTGATATCAGCGATACAGTTTCGCTGCGGGGAAAGGCTCGGCACTTGTTATCGACATTGGGCAGTCGATGGCAAGTGTAACACCTGTCGTGGACGGCTTCGTCTTACGCAAAGGTATGTCCAACGCAGAATTCATAGCTCAATTCGCTAAGCGCGCGCAGGCCTCGTCCACTCTGCTCTCCCCCAACTCGTCCTTGCACACGCCAAGCACAATCTCCTCTCTGCCAGCCACACTCACGCCCCAATTCAACTTCTTTCTCATCAACTAATTGCGAGCAAATGGTGCGTCTCCATGTTCTTCACTGTGCACTTATGTTGACTTCATGGCCAGCCTGTCGAGCCCAACGCACCTCCCCGTTTCACATTGCGTGAAGATCGCCTGGCCAAAACGACCGAGAGTCTCCGAATCTACTACGAGAATCAGGAGGTAGAAGAGTGGATCCATAGCGTAGCAGGTGTCCTTGATCAAGGGTGGAACGAACAGTGAGATTCCTCCCTATTGCTACTCCCATGAAGACACCGCTGAATCATGTGCGATAGGGCCGCTGCAAACCGTGCTGCTCGCCAGTACGAGTTCCCCACAGGCTACAACACCTACTTCCATACCGAGCGGTACGCTGTGGGCGAGCTCTTCTTCGCGCACAATCGCGAACTAATTGTACGTGCCCGCCTGCTAACGCCCACAAAGCGGCAAAAGCTGACAATACCCCACAGGCCTCCAACCCGCACCTCCCGCGCACGATCCCTGCTCTGATCACACAGGCGCTGACCGCCTGCGACCCAGACATGCGCCAGGTGCTCATGGGCAACGTCGTGCTCTCCGGTGGCGGGAGCCTCTTTGCAGGCCTCGGCGAGCGGCTGAACAACGAGCTCATACGAAACTTTCCTCATGTACGTATTCTACCCACAGCCTACCATGTCATGCCGCGCACCTCCTGACATGCACTGCCTACAAGGTCAAAATTCACGCGCCCGGCAACCCCACCGAGAGGCGGTATGGCGGGTGGCTCGGGGGCAGCATTCTTGCTAGCCTGGGCACCTTCCACCAGCTCTGGATTAGCAAAGAGGAGTGGCAGGTACGCCTTCCTTCGTCCCTGCGCTGGGCGGACATAATCATAATTGACATGCATCCAGGAACACGGAAAAGCCATCGTTGGGCAGCGTTGTAAGTAACTGCACCTACACGCCTGCTATGCTTCCGAGCCTTGTTGGATCCGGACACCCTCTGTCGTTGTGTATTTTATTGTGTCATCCCGTCTTGTTACAGAAGAAGCCCGCCCGACTAGATTCGTGTTGTTTGTTGTCTCTTAAACCTAATTATACCGCTGAATCGTGCAGGGTGCATCAACGGTGGCATGAGAACATCACGAAACGTTTGAACACGATCATCATGCATCACCGTCTAGGCTCACCACGGCGGTCTCACCTCTGCCATAATTCTATTTCCATTCAATTACAACAGACAGGGCAACTTCCACCCATTGTAGCTGACAACTGGTCTTGGTGCGCGCGATCAGCGTTCCATATGCACCATGCCCAGGATGAGTACGCTAGTGATACCGGGTGCACTTGTACTAGTACACNGCNGCGGAGCCGTGCACTTCGCCCGCACTACAGCCAAACGCATGCTATATTTGCGTCGACGTACTAGTACTATAGTACACATCGAAAGGGGAGAGAAGGCTGAACCTAAACTGCAACCGCAACTGCCCCAACATTTCCATCCAATTGCAAGTCCGTTGGGGCGAGCGCTGCCAGCGCATGTGGCCACATCGAAAAGAAANGAACGAAAGGTCACCCGAAACGCCTCATGACCAGTGTGATGACTCCGGCTCCAGTCGAGCGCAAGCACTCCCACTCGGCAGTGGGGCTGGGAAGCACCACGCGGTGCTCGAGTTCGAACAACAGTCGATGCGCATCGCGCCAATTCTGCAGCAAATACCGTCCTCAATAAGCATTGCTTTCCGACATCAACGCTATCGTACCTATGGTCTCACTCCGACACACAAGCCAGAGCCACGACCGTCCGACCAGAACCAGAACCGTCACATAAATAAAAAGGCGAAAGGCGAGCAAGCGCCCGGCGGTGAGAAAGAAGAGGAAGGACGAGTGCAACTCGTTGCCGGCCTGCTTTGAGCAGGGGGCAGGAGGCAGGGGAAGTGAGGGATGAAATGGCCTACGGAGCTAAAGGAGAGGAAGGGGAGACTATTGAACAGAACGCGACACCAGTCCGTTGTAATGCTCTCGCCCACGAATCTTCGTCAAGGACATATAAATAAATATGAAGGAACGAAAAGGATCGATGTACGATGTATGAATGAAATGGGGAGAAAGGGAGATCGCGGGGTGCCGAGCGAAATCAATACGCTTCGACGACGTCCCTCCGCTCGCGCGCGTCCAGGAGCGCGCCGAGACCACCGATGGCCTTCCTGCGGATGCGGGTGGCAAAGTTGCGAGGGCCCAGTTCGTCAGCACCCGACGGCGGCCCGCGAGGCTGACGTGAAGGCTGGCTCAGGATACGTTGGGGGACAGCAGGCGCCTGAGCCGGAGCAGCCGCACCAGGAACTGGACGCCCGATGCCGAGGCCTTCGTAGAGCTTCTTCGAGGCCTCCTCGCGTGCCGACAGCGGAGGCGCGTCGGCAGACGACGACGAATGCGGCGTCGTGGGCGAAGAATGCGACCCACCGGACTTGGACGATGCATCAGATGAGTTGTCATCGGCATCGGTGTCATCGATGGCGACGGTAGGCAGTGACTGGGACATCGCAGCTGCGGAGAAGCGCAGGGGTTGTGGACGGGTGCGCACAGGGCTCGAGTTGGACGCCGGGGGCGAAGGCATTTTGCGCTCGAGAGGTGGAGGGATGACCTTGACATTGGGGGTGGTGTTCAAGGACAGCGACGCACGGTTCCCGCTTAAGACCGAGTTATTGTTGCCGCCACGCCGCCATGATACAGCTGAATCGGACTTGGACGGAGCGACGTGACCGACGTTCGTGTTGCTGGCCGTGTGGTTAAAGTTGCTCACGGCAGGACTGCCGAGCGGTGTACCTCCACTGATGACCGTGGTGTAGCTGGGCGTCGTCGGGGTCTGGTAGCCATAGTTGTTGTCCTCAGCACCACCAGGGAAGAGCGCGCGGCTGCCAAACTTGCCCCCGAGGGCAGCAGTCATGGGCATTTGATCTTCGCCGGAGACGCCCAGTTGAGCGCGCAGGTTATCAGCCTGACTGGCTCGGCGCATCTGGGCATTGAGAGTCGACGTGCGCAGATCGAAGCTGTTGGTGGTAGGTGCGGCGGATGCAGGAGGGTTGAAGGACCGGGAGTTCTGCTGCTGGCGCTGGGCCTGTGCAATAAGCTCTGCTTGATATTGCTGTGCTTGGAGAGCCTGCAGGCGCATCAATCACTGTACAAAAAAATGTAATCGAGGGATGCACGTACCTGCAACCTCATCAACTCAAGCTGCATGACCTGCATTTGGAGGGCCTGTTGCTGGGCCTGAGCCTGAGCCTGCATGTGGGAACCGCCTGCAGCGCTGTTGGGGACGGCACCACCCATCATGCCCCTCGGCGCGCTTGTCTGCTGGTGCGAGAATCTATTGTTGCTGCCGTCTACGGCGGCGGTCATAGGGGCCTGGTAGGACCTCGGAGCAGAGATGTACATGTTCTGCGAGACCATGTCTGCGAGTTCGTCCTCCTCCTCTTCGGCTGGGAAATGAGCGTTGTTGAACGAGTTGGATGCGAAGCGGGGGATGTTGAAGGAGGAGCCTGGAGCGGCGGTGTGGGGTGCATTGGCCATGGGGCCCGAGGCGGAGCGGACGCCGCCGGTACGGAGGCCGGCGAGGAGGGAAGCGCGGGGGTTGGGGGCTTGAGCGGCGGCCATGGGATGAGCTGGTTGGGGTGATGGGTGACGGAGGTTGATTATGCGATGCGCGTGGGTGAAGGTAAAGAGGTGCGAGAGAGACGATGTGAATACAGCTGAAGTTAATGGGTACGATGAGGGGGCGATAAGACGTGGAGGAAGGGTACTCACTTCGCGACGAAAAGGAGACTAATAGACGACTTTATACCAGGGAGAAGCAAGAAGGGGCCTTGTGGACACTCTCTTTGGACCGATACTGAGCAGTGGCAGGAAGAAGGGACGGGGCGGAAGAGAGAGAAGACAATAGGCGGTATTAGAAGTGGCTGTTTGCTGAAGGGGATGTGTTTTTCTTATTTTTTGGTATTTTTTGTATAGACGAGATGATGCGATATAGATGCTGAGAAGGAAGAGGAGAGAGAAACGGAAAAAGGGCCACGGACAAAGTAAGGGAGAGAAAGAAAGGCGGAATCAAGCTGTCGACGTCTGCCACCAACGACTCCAGCCCCATCACCTAAGCCCCCGGCAACTCCCAAGTCACGTGCTACAGATGCTTGCGCGCGCTCGCTCGTACCCGCGTGTCGAAGACGCTTGAGCGGATGGGCGTATGTGCCGTGTGGAACGGGTTGGCCATCGTCTGAGGTCGGGTTATTACCTCCTCGGCTTCAAACGTGCACCACGCACCTTCACGTACAGCTCCCACACGTCCATGAAGAACGCCCGGATGCCCTCGTCGTTCTTGCTCTCGTGCAGCAGCACAAACTTCATGTCTGCCAGCCCGCTCAGCGCACGCCGTGCCGTCCCCGCGGGTCGCACTTACTGCCTGGCGTCACAAACGCGGACACTGTCCATTCATTGAACTTGTCGACCGCCTTCAGGTACCTGCAGCATACAAAGCATCGATAGCATGCTCCGTCTGAGCGCGCGGGGGGACTGACATGCCGTTGTCTCGCCGCACGACCTCCTCGATCACATCCAGACTTGCATTGGCTATCATCTGTATCACATGTCGATCCTGCCCCCCGCCCATCCGCACGCCGCCTCCCTGCGCGTGCGCCTGGCTCACGCTCGACGCGCCCGAGAGCGCCGTCAAGGTACCGGCAAAGGCAGAGGTTGACCACGAGGGCAGGTTTGCAGACAATGGAGAAGGTGCAGCCTGGGTCGGCTTTGCGGAGAAATGCGTGAGACTGTAGAGGGGCGTATCGGATGGCGATAACAGAAAGAGGTGGTGGGACATCGTGGCCGGACACCAGCCGCGCTGCCGTGCGCCGCGAGCAATACACTAGACGCGTCGCGCCCAACAACACGCCCAAACAAGCCCCATGCTCCGCCTCTCCTTCCGTTCCCTTCATCTCCGTCCCTCCCAAAGGGCTCCTTTCTCTTCGAGTTCTTTCTCCGTCCTCGCAAGGCCCCGCCTCCCGAGCGCCCACTCTGCTTTCCGCCATGTCACACAGCCCCCTCAGTCGGTCATGCGCCTCTTTCAACCTGGCATAGCGCGTTTCAGCCGATGTGAGGTCCTCAAAGCAACCCACAGAGACGTCGGCCGCAGCCGTCCGCCCTCGTTTGGCGGTCGGCGCCCCTCCTATGGCTCGAACGGACCCTGGAGAAGGTTCGTCAACTGGCTCGAACGGATCCCGCAGGACTATATCTTCTATGGCATCATCGCCGTCAACGCTGCCGTATTTGCAAGCTGGGGGTATGCGCACATACGCCTTGTCCGTACCCATTGTGCTACCTCACCCTTCGCCGCCGACTGACCATGAACAGACGATGCGTCGCAACCCCGATCTCTACATCTGGATGCGCCAACACTTCACCGTCAGTTGGCAGAATGTCAAGAACGGCAGGCCGTAAGCCTCTCACCTACCCTCCCGAGGCCTGTCCTGACAAAAATCAGTTACACCCTCTTGTCCTCGTGCTTTTCTCACGAGGACTGGGGCCACATCCTCATGAATGGCTTCACGTACTTCTTCATGGCTCCCTTTGTCCTGCAGTCCCTCGGCAACGCCCGCTTCCTCGCACTCTACTTCGGAGGTACGGCCTTTTCCCGCACAGACTGTGGAGTATGCTCATCTGACTCGCGTGCACAGGAGGGCTCGTGTCCAGCGTGACGAGCCTCCAGTTCAACAGGGACCGTCCGGGCTACGCCTCCCACGGTGCTAGCGGTCCGTCACACCTCTGTTCGCGAGTGGTGCGCAGCTGACGTTCCTCTATACAGGGGCCATCTATGCCGTGATCTCCTACTTTGCATGCATGGCGCCGCGCGCCACGTTCCTGCTATTCGGCATTGTGCCCATGCCGGCCTGGGCATTCGTCGGTGGTGTTTTCCTCTTCGACAGCTATAGCGCAATGTCAGAAATGGTGCGTAATTTATCTACGGCTCTGCTTAATTCCAGGCTGATCCATCGATATTTGCAGCGCAAGGGAACAGACACGGCAGGCCACGTTGGCGGCCTGCTCGCCGGCATCGGATACTACCTCCTACGTGCCCGCTTCCGTATTTGACCACGCACTGCCATAGATCTTGACCCACTGTAACGATGTACATCCCCACTCACGCGCACGCATCGCGAAACTCATACACACATTTGACCTGACCTGCGAATCGGCATTGAGAGTCTGGGACACTTCTGAGATTGCTGAGAAATTTAAAAAGACGATGGTATACTAGGCAAGGAGTGGATATAGTGCTACGTGCTACGGCCTACGGCGAGCAAAAAAGAGCGAATTACAACAGTCTTACTTCTTCCGTCAACTAACGACCACGACCACGCACATAAATGTGAAATGGAGACAGTGGCAGAACCACGGCAAACAGATGAACGAGTGGGGCAGCCCCGGTGTAAAGGGGGGGCAAAGAAATAACACGACAAAAGCGGTTTGGCATTCAGGCATACAAACGGAACGGCCGGGCGGTATCTGGCACGCACAGGGGCTTCCTCATGCAGCCGAGGGCCGCGGCGGGGTGCTCATACGACCATCAAGCCTGCGCATCTCCCGCTCGAGCCGCTCGATGCTCGCAGGGCCGTCCGAGCCGCGCACGCCGTGCTTGTCGAACAGATACGTCAGCAGATTCTTCTTCTCGTCGGGCAGCCCTTCGAGGAGCATGAATAGGTGCGTCTCGTCGCGGAGGACGAGCTGTGCTGCGATGATGACAGCCGCGGCAGACTCGCGCACGACGAGGGATGAGGTGTCATTGAGTGCCTGTGGAGGGTGGATTGAGCGGTCAACGGCATAGGCAAAAGTAACTGGAACTTACGGAAGTGAGCGTCGCCTTCAGACGCGGCAGTTCCTCTTCCAAGATCTCAGCCGGGAGACGAAGGATGAACTTGCCGAGTGCGATCAGCCCATACGCATAGATGCTCGCTTTCACCTCGGTGGATGAGGAAGCAGGGGGAGCTTCGGTCTGGAAGGCCAGTAGGATGGCATGCATTGTCATTAAGCCGTACACGGCCTCGACGCGGGCAGTGAGCGCATCACGGACGACATTAGTGGCATCCAGAACCTATAGCCACGGGGAATTTAGAACGTGTTCGACATACGAGAGCTGGCGACAAATACCTGCTGCTTGCCAGAATACCTTGACCGCAAAAGCATAGCGAATACGTCTGTTTCGCGATCCTCCATCCGGAGACTCTGGTACTCCAGCATTTCCCACAGCACAATCAGGGCGTAAGCCAACTCTTCTTCATTCTATCAGGCAAAACTGCATGAGCCTACCACTGCAGATATCAGATTCATAGAAGACGCAGACTCACGCGTTCCGGCACAACGAACTTCTTCAGCCCAGACCACAGCCGCTCAAAGCCGCGGCTCTCAGACCACACGTCCGGCTTGAGCGACTGCAAGGACGACGACGCCGAGATGAAGGGCGACGGGCTTGCGGGCATCGATAGACTCGAGCTGAGAGGCGAGATCGGGTCCACAGTCGGATGCGAGGCGCAGAACAGGGCGATGTTCTTCAACATCGACACATCTGCCGAGCCGTCTTCGAGGGCATCAATGTACCTCTTCAATTCGCTCGCGTAGTGGGATGCATCGCTATCTTGGAACATCCTCTTCTGGTTCAGCACTGCAAGCTATGTCGTTAGAAGGAAAGGCTGCGCCTGCAAAGATCCACATACGAGTCATACGCTTCCTCCACCAAGCACTGTCATTCTTGGGGGCCAATGGTCTGAGGACATCAGTCATGAGCGACGAGCCACCGCCATTATACGCCGGGCTATCCTTGAAGGATGCAACCTGCTTCCAAATCGAAGTGTTCTTGTTGACCGGCGTCACGGGTGGGCGAACAGTGGAGCTGAACGGTCGCGCTGGGGAGACAGGCCCCTTCGCCTTCAGAGTGGTCGACCCATTGCCCAACAAGAGCGACGAGTGGAGCGGAGCCTGCTGGACTGTTTCGTCCTCGGGTTCCACCAGCTCGAGCAGACGCTCAGCGGCACTTTCTGCTTGCTCGGCCCGAGCACGAAGGGCATCCTCCACTATTGGTTGCGGCACGCCAGCGGGCGGCGAACTCGTCGACAAGGAGTTCGACAGCCCGGGCTTCGACCCGGTTGATCGCGGGGAGAACGAATTGGTGCGCGAATTAGTATTTGAGCG
Source organism: Dentipellis fragilis (assembly GCA_004679275.1). NCBI lineage: Eukaryota > Fungi > Basidiomycota > Agaricomycetes > Russulales > Hericiaceae > Dentipellis > Dentipellis fragilis. The sequence goes on from SEOQ01000013.1 coordinate 56,591, forward strand.
CGGTGGCGGAGGGTACTTCTCATAAGGCGATGAGAATGATATAAGGTTCACCGAATCGTCCAGTTCCATATCTGAATCGCTATCCTCGGGAAGCGGGATCGCTACCGCCGTGAGTAAAGATTCTTCCCCGTAGTAACCCATGGGTGGGATAGCCACCGACGACCGAGCAGCGGGAGGTATGGTGGGCCGAGGTGCCGTTTGTCTGGAGCTGACAGGAGAAGGCGGGGTGACGGTGGTGCTGGGCGGGGAGGAAGGAAGCGCGGTCTGCATTGCTCGCCGCAGCACAGACCCCCGGGGAGGCGAAGAAGAACCCGCCGATCAGGGGAGATCCTGCCCGCCGAGATGCTGAATTCGAAGAATCGTTTGACGAGCTTCGAGAATGCGATGCAGATACCACTCTGACCGAAGGAGTAACCCTCACAGGTGCAGGGTTAGATACCAGCCGTGAACGAGGCGAAGAAGGAGGTGAGCCTGTTGAACGGGATAAGGGCGACGCCGCTCGTTCTGTTCCTGGGCTTTTCGAGGAGACAGACGGCGAACTTGGTCGTCTGGGAGGTGTGACAACTGCCGCACGAGCCGTAGAAGTGGCTTGGTGCCTGAGCGAGGGAGGAGCATTGGCTATTGCCTTCGCCTTCGCTCGACTGGCAGCAATGGCAGCGGCGACGCTGCTCTTCTTCGTAGTAGGAGCCACGACCGGGACAGCAGCCAGGGCATCGGGATTCGGACACGCTTTCTCCAGCTGCTTGCGAAGCATGTTGTCCTGGGCCTCTAAGATCACGCGACCTCTCTCTGGCCAAACAGTATGATATGCCCAGAATAGACTTCGTGCACTCTGTCGAACACCAGCGTTGGCATCCCCAATGGCCTTTCTTACGGATTTGTCGAGCGTATCGAGCATGCCGGTCGATTCGATATTGTTTTTGGCACGGACAGCGTGCAGGTCAATGTAGAGTTTGAGGTGGTCGACAACGTATTGCCGTGCTTGTGGGGTCTTATCTTGAAGGGTGTTCCACAGTATTGGGAAGAGCGTGCGTGCAGTGGCGGATGTGTTCGTGATGATGATGTCGACTGTGGCTTGAGAAGATTGTGCGGCGATTTTCTTGGTGAAATTTGCCATGCGAAGGAGGCTAATGAATAATGTTTCGCAGACGGGGTCCATGGCAGGGCCTAGCGCGATGGCAAGCTCATTGTAGAGAGCACAGGTATTGTTTGAAACGATGGTTCTCAAGCTCGCAAGCTGCAAGCCAAGTCAGTGAGGAATAAACGACTTCTGTGGATGAGTCCCTTACTGTTTTCAAGGATGCATCGGCTATTTGTTTCAGGTGGGCGAGGAACGTTTCTGTATACCTGACATGGACATCGCCTTTCAGCATGCCACGGACTCGAATGATAGCCCTTTCGCGAGCAGCCCAATTGTGTTCCGTTTCCTTGCCCTACGCCGAGAGTGAGCCCATGATCGGATTTATATGATCAATGTGTTACCTCAAAAGGTTTGAACATTTCGGCGAATTCGTTTTCCAAGTCCCGGCTCGAGGTAACCTGATAGTAAAAAAACGTTAACCAACTTGGCCAACCGACTGAGCTGGGTACATAACACCGACATAATATGGTTGCACGTCCATCCCGCTTTCACTGGGAACGGGAGGGGGTGACGTAACGGCGTTTCGTGCACCCGCGCGACTCGCAGGTCGCGACCCATCCTTCACATTCCCATGGCTGACTGAGCGTGACATTCCGCTTGGACCTGCTCCATTTTCAGAAGCCGTAGGTCTTCCACCTTGAAGGGCAAGACTCGGAGGAATGTACTCTTTCTTTCCTTGAAGCGCGTCGCCGTTTTCCGAGCCCTCACTTGCCGGAGTGCTACTGCCGCCGACAATCTTTGCAAGCACACCGTCGACGATGCCCTTGCGCGTACCCTTTTTGGTCATCTCCTTCTTGAGATCTGCCCGGGCGGCATCTGTCACGCCGGGGCCTGTAAAGAGTTCCACGACAGACACACGGGCAGTCTCGCGTACGTTGCTGTCGCTGTCTTCCAAGGCTTCCACCAGGAGGGGAGAATACGTTCGAATGGGGAACAGGTGATGGGTCCGGCGGATATTTACGAGAGCCACGATAGACTGTAAGGCGTGCAAGATGCCAAGCTTAGATATGGCATTGGCTACAGTAGGTGTTTGCTTACCTGCTCGCGCACTCTCGACACCTTGCTCCCAAGACCGATCTCCTTTACGAAACGTTCGAATGTCTGAATTGGTGTCTCCGAGCCTTTACCATCCTTGGAGCGGCCCATTACCGAACCTCCGCCAGAACGGAAGGCGAAGCCTCCAATGAGCACTAAGCTTTCTCGGGCTTTCTCTCTGGGCCGCTCACGCGCATCACCTAGACGGTCGATAATTCCACCNGCTGGAAGGAATGCAAGCAGCACCTGACGAAGAGTCGGCGTGTCCACAGATGAAGAGCCAGCGGAGGATGTTGATGCCGATGCAGAGGCCGGACCCAAAGCCAGTCGCGACGGACCATGGGATAGAAGTAGTGGGAGAAGTGGCGGGAGAGCTGAAAGTGTGGCAGTCGAGAGATGCTGGTTGGATGTACGGAGGCATGTTTTGAGGGTTTGGATAACGATGTCCGGTTCAGGGATCTAAAACGGGATGAGCGCGACGCCATGACCGAACGGTCAAGCGAGTTCCGGAGAAAGCAGTGTCAAGGGCAGCTTCTTACCTCTATTCCAGTCTCGAACTCCGCTTGCAACTTGGTAAGGGCGTCGACTTTGACATCAACGTCTAGAAACCGTTGAATCAGTGCCTCGAATGAAACGCGCTCCGGCGAGAAGGTTACCGTTGGCTTTGCACTGCTGAAGAAGTTTCGAGAGACTTGAATCATCCATGGTATATATCCTAGGGTATAGAGAAGAGAGAAGAGGCGGGGCACATAGGCATAGACGACGAACAAGCAAAAGAGAGACGTTGTCGAACCGCGCCGCTGCTCGTGCCACAGCTCCGGCGCGTCGCCGCTCGATCGACGCGTCACAACCCGGTCATTCAGCATTTCTCGATTCGTTCTTTTCGCTGCCATATCTTTCTTGCAAATACAACGTCAAAATACAAACTACATATAAATGCGCGGCCGCGGGTGTCGCTCGACCAGCGGCTTGGCAGCAACAGCTTCCCTGCATCGATTTGCTTCACTTCTTGTCAGAATGACCCAACGACTTCCCTGGCTGAATCTCATCTCGGATGCGTTGTTTCTGTAGTGATCAAGACTGCATGAATTTTGCAGGCCACTAGGAACCAGTGTTGATGCATGCTCACAAGTTCCTTCATCTCGGGGAACTTCCCTTCTATCTTCCTATCCCAAATCAGGACAGAGTTTCGTTCCTGACCAACAGTCAACCAGGCACGGAAGCGGCCAGCAGTCTCCTCGGAATTCAACGGAATAATGGTGATGCTTTTCAGAGCAGGTGCTGGGAAGGTCAGGAACAATTCTGTCGACGTCCACGTCGCCCGATGCAGCCTGTAAGAGGGAGCACGTTCAAGAATCAAGAGTCAGGGAGTAATTGATGAGGCAGGGCAACATACCACCGACACTGTGGATAAAGACACACCAAAAGGCATATCAGAATGCCATTCAAGAGGGGGGAAAGACAAGCTTACTCGGTCGCAGAACTCAATGTAGACATTTGGCGTCGAAGAGGATATGTCAGGCGGTTGAAAGGTGGAGACATCCAAGGGGTCCTCCTTTTTCACCATGCCCGCATCACTGGGCGGGAAATTTGTGTCCTCTATGATGAGGGTCTCCTGTGATGGCGTGCATTCAACGCAAGAAGCTGGATCAGCCATGGACGGTGTTTGAACAAGAGCTGGAAACGGCTCCGAAGCTGCAATAGGTATACGATCTCGTGACTACCCCTATTGTCCCCACGTGGAGGAGTTTGTTGACGCGTTGTTTGGTCAATAAGAAAGTGAGCCCAGGGCAGCTGAGGGCACGCGTCTTCCGATCTCTTGCTCTACCTCCTACCACGATGGCAACTGAGTCCGACATCAAGATGCGGCCACCCTCTCCTACCGAAGAAGATAAGAGCTCATCGTCGACCACGCTTTGGCCAGTGCATAGTGAGCCGTGACACGTTGTGCATCCTGTCTTGGTGCTGACTTTCTTCCAGTCGAAGTACGCGTCTCGCCAAACGCAACAGCACGTTTCGATACAATCCGAAACACTGTCTACAACTTCATCACTTCCTCCTTCGATACCCTTAGGCTCCCTTCTTCTCTCGAAGGCTGGGAGGAAGTCCCAATTCTCGCATCCTCCGTGGAGCGGATCGCAGCATGCGAGTCACCTTGTCCTGTATCTCCGCTGCCCATTGCGCAGGCAGCGCTCCAGATACACATATACCAACCAACGGAAGAAGACACTGTAGAAGAGTTCTCAAATGGCCCTGGGGGAGAGGGAGAGGAGGTGATGGCCGCCAGTGTCTGCGAACTGCCGAGCCGACTTCTGGAAGGCCTGTGGGATAGTTTGATCTTTCCAGATGACACCAAGTCACAATTGCTTGACTATATCTATGCAACTGTGCTCTTCAGCGATGCAGATGTTGATTGTAAGCGCTCCATTCGTCTGGACTTGCAAAGCCTGACATGTCCGCCCAGTCAACGTAGTATCCTGGAATCGTGTTGTGTTGCTTCATGGGCCTCCTGGTACCGGAAAAACATCCTTGTGCCGCGCACTTGCGCAGAAACTGTCAATACGTCTATCTCACCGGTATGTCTCGACTATATGCGTCAAATATTCTACTCATGTGTGTACTCCTCGCGAAGCTATCCACACTCCCGGCTGTTGGAGATAAACTCTCATTCGCTCTTCTCGCGCTGGTTCTCTGAATCAGGAAAACTGGTGCAAAGGCTATTTGGCAGCGTGATGGACCTGGTTGAAGATGAAGACACATTTGTCGTTGTACTTATAGGTACGTCTGCGATGCCCATGACTGTGGCTCATCTAACATTGAATAGATGAGGTGGAATCGCTAACTGCTGCACGAGCTGGCGCTATGGCTGGCAACGAACCGTCTGATGCACTACGAGTATGTATTAGACCTAAGTTTTCCTAGACGACTCTGACACGTAGATTCTGAAAAGGTGGTCAACGCACTTCTCACACAACTGGATAAACTGCGCCACAAGAAGAACGTGCTTGTGGTCGCGACAAGCAATTTAGCTAAAGCCATCGGTCAGTCCGCAGTGTCCTACGTTTGCTCGTGTGCTGACCTTCGAGCAGACTCGGCCTTTGTGGATCGTGCTGATATCGTCCAGTACATTGACCTGCCACCTCGCGAAGCCATCTATGAGATATTGCGAAGTTGTTTGCTCGAGCTCATCGCCAAAAATGTTGTCGCGAAAGTGGTAAGTACCGCATATATGCTGCCGATTGACGCGGAGGCTGGGGCTTTGATTGATTTCCTCTATGCAGGAAGTACCAAGCATTCAAGAAGCGCAGATATATGCCCGCTCAACACATGGAAAGCAGCTCAAGGCCAATTCGAACACCTCATCAGTAGGAGACGAACGCGACCGGTCAAGAACTGTCGCGCTACGTCTGTACGCATTAGCGCAGTCTTGTCGGGTGAGCATTCTTCTCTGCGCTCGTTCGAACCGTTCCCCATTCTGTCACAGGACCGCGGCATGTCTGGTCGTGCTTTGCGACGTCTTCCCGTACTCGCCCATGCACGCTACATCGGACTTGGTTTCACACCTACGCCATCATCATCCTCACCATCACCCAAGAAGGCGGCGCAGAGAGCGCCTGTCAATGGCACAGACAGGTCATCAAAGGCCAAACTTGGGGGTGGCGGCGCGCCAGGAAGCTCAGGCTCAAATGGTCTGGGAACTCTGGTCGAAGTATGGCTGGGAGCGATGGAAAAAGTCATAGAGAGTCGGGCTGGAGAGTTAGAGAAGTTCGAACGATAGGCTATGCTTCATGGTCAACGTCTGCGTATAGCTGTGCTTTGTTGCTTTCGTGTATTTGTGGTATCTGTTCATTGTTGTACTGATTGTGCTGAATAACACGACTTTCAATGGAAGAGACCATTGCAGACTTAATATCACACTGAAGGACACCATATCCTGTGTGTGAAACTTCCAGGCCCGGGGACGGCAACGGTGAACAATGCCTGAGAGCGTAATATATAGCATTAAGCATTGCGAGTATATAGAGACAGCGAAAATTCTGCAAAACAGATGATCATCAGGTTCGATGTCAGGATGATATAAGACTGTAAACGTACGCGAAAAGTCAGACCCTGCAATATAGTCCATCACGTCCATCCAGCATGGCAGGTGCAAAACTTGACGAAGACAAGTCAGCTTCGAGGACACGAGCATATCATGATCAATTCAACGAACCATCAACCCCAGAAACAGTCGCGAGATTTACATCTCCGACAACCGTTCCCGTCGGTCCGCTATACGAGGCGGCCGTGCAACTGCGACTGCGCCTGCCGACGGCACCCTGAAGCGCGCNATGCTGCGCCACTCCGGGCGAGACACATACACGCGCGACCGCTGGTTTGCGAGGTAGATGTTCTTGCCCTTCCATACGCGCCGACCAAGGCGCTCCTTCATGCGGGCGATCACACGCGCTTTCGCGGCCTCGATTCGGCTTCTGAGCTCCTCGAGGTCGGCCAAATCCCGCTGCATCAGGCGGAGGTGGAAGTCTATGTTGAAAGGTTTGCGGGGCCGTTGCGGTGGCGGGACAGCGGCGGAGTCGACATCAAGGGAAGGTGAGAGAGACTCTGGGGAAGGCTGGGCGGAAGGGGAGGCGGATGGCGTGAAGTACTGCGAGGATGAAGATTGCACAGTGCCGTCTTCTGAGGGAGATTCTTCAGGTAGATCAGACGACGATTGCGAATTTTGCCGAGCATTGGCGTTCGCGGACAACCGAGCCAGTCTCGCAAAGTGGTCTTCGTACGCCCGCAGGAAGCCTTTCTTTCGTCGAATTGAAATATGTGTTGCCCGCCATGTGAATTGGATGAGTGGAATATTCTTCCTCTTGTTGGCCAGATGGAAAACAGGCAGAATCATGCTCCGGTTGATGGCCAAACGGGGTGGAACAGGAACAGGCGTCGTCCGCACGATGGAACGACGAAGACGCTCTGCTGCTAACAGGTCCTCTTCCATAGCTTGTACCAGGTAATGTCGAGCGAAAACAGTATGGTACGCCTTAGATGCATGTTTGAGGAGCAGGTAATAGGTGGTGGCGTTCGGCTCGGCATGGGGAGGGCGGTAGAGCGGGGCAGAGATAGAAGGAACGGGAACGCCAACGTCATCCTCGTCGTCATCGAAGGAAGGTGAGCGGGAGGGGGGCTTGGGAAGTGACTGTGTCAAGACTTCAAATGCAAGCACCATTTTGGATATTCGACCGAAGGAGCCCAGAGCGTCGATTATGGTGTTCAGCGCAGACGTGGAGAGCGGCTGGTGCATTTGGAAGGGGGTTCCGAACGTCGTCGAGACGGCCTGCTCTGTCTGGTCGTCCAGCAGTGGAGAATCAGGGAAGGCGAGGTCTATCCCATACCCAAACTTGATGAGACTATCGAAAGACTCTTCATGCGCGGTCTCCTTCAATATCCGGATGGCCAGATCCAGATTCATGGAGGTGAAGGGGATGTCCTTCACGCGCATGTCGCGGATGATATCCCTACAGCCCCTCGTGATTGAGTCCAGCAGTTCCTCTTTCATCTCCACATGACATGGCAGCTTCAAGCGATGTGCAAGGGCCCGCAAGCACAGTCCGTACGTCTTGGCCGTTGGTGTCATTCGCAACGACGTTAACTCCTTCAATATCATCTTCGAACCTAGATAATGACCGCACGCTGCGAACTGCTCCAGAACGAAGTGGTAGTCTTCGATGTCAGGTTGGAAACCCGCCGAGCGAATGTTGTGGATGACGGCCTGCAGACGCGCTTCGAATGGATGGGGTGCCTTGGGGAAATAGCGAGCGCGGTATTCCCGTGCGCACAGCTCCCGGAGTTTGTTGGGAGATGGGACACACCTTCGGAGAACGCGCTGATGTATCTCCAGAGGTAACTGGTCCAGACCTAGGAACTGCAGAAGGTCGATGTATGACCCCCACGTGTCGTAGCTGCTCTCCTCCTCCCGCGACAGGACTTCGAGAAGGTCATCGGTCTTCCTGGCCACGATCTTGTCTCGAGGTGAAAGGTCCGAGGCCGGGGGTTCCACAATGTCTTGGGGTGTGAGGATGGTGGCTATGGAGCGGGACGGAAGTGCACGCGAGCGGAGGAGGTGCTGGCCAGAGAAGGAAGGCGCAAGACGGGGGGCATTGAGTCTGAGTTTGTGCAGAACGCGTCTTGACATCTGGGAAGGAGCTGGCCGGGCGCGTCTATGAGAGAACCAAGTCTTCGCCCGCGAAACATAAGTCGGCTGCCGCTTCGCTTCGTCCCTCTCCCGACATTTCCCAAATTTTGGGTCAGCCGTCACGTGCTCGTGCTTGCCCTTTTGGGACACTTCGACGCGTCGCGTCACGGTCGCGTCGTAACCATGCACACAATGTATGACCGTGCTCGTTCGCTCACATCTCTCGCTATTGTTACACTACAGTACATTCGACGTTCATCTACTCGTTCTTCTTCCACACAGCGATCATTTCCCGACCAACATGGGTTGGCAAACTGTTCTTGGGTTCCTCGTACAAGATCCGTGTCCATCCCTTCAGCGGCTCGTCATAGTGCTCGGGCCGCAGGTAATTCGGAGGTCCCTGGACGTCGGGTGGTTGATCCAAGGGGAACATCAGGGTAATGAGGTAAGCGCCAGGCTTCGTCAAGGCGGTTATCTGACGACCCCACTCCAGCCTACGAGAGGGAGAAATGGCCACGAAAAAGCTATCCTCCAGGATTAGCGAGAAGAAAGCTGCGGAGCACATGCACTCTTACGTGTAATCATAAATCAAGTCGAATTTCTGGTCCTCAGGCAAGGTCATCTTGAAGAAATCAGCTTCTTTGAAGGTGACCTTCGCACCGGGTGCGCCCACGGTACCCGAAGCGAGCAATCTGCCAGAGCTGCAATGAGCACTTTGGGATGCAAGATACGCGCAGAATGCTTACGCATTGGCCGCTTCAACTGCGGTAGGAGATATATCAGCTGCCAGTGTGTCGAGGCCAAGGGTGGACGCTATGAAAATGGCATCGTATCCCTGTGAACATGTGGGAAGACGGTCAGCACCGTATTTCTCCTGACCAGCATTTCCCGTGCACTTACTTTGCCACAACCAGGGACCAACGCACGACCCGAAGTCGGAAACTTCACCGCACCCGACTCGATTAGGTCGCGCAAAGGGGGGAGCACAGTCTTCGCGTCCCAAGGAGTTACACCATTCTTCCTAATTTCATAAATTAGGGGCACTATGTCGGTCAGAAATGTTGTTCTGTTATAGACCTACCAAGCATCATCCCAGCCCTGATCAGGTCTTTCGGCGATGAACGCTTTAAGACGCTTCATAACATCTTCTGGCCCAAGGGCCTCCGGGTTAGAGAAGACTTTCGCTGAAGACATAGTTATGGCTCTCGTGCGGGTACGACAGTCAAGCTGCTGCAACTTCAAGCCAATCAGATAACAATGCTATAGCAACCTCAAATCCGCATACCTTGCAATACGAACGACCGGGACCGGTGAATATAAATCCCCNAANACGATTTCGAGCAAGTATGAGCAAGTCGCAGGCACATATACCTTGGATTATCNGACTCGGACCGAGTCGGACTCGGACTCGTCAGTCAGGCTCTCACCAGCGTATGAGTCAGACGTAAGCATGCTGTGTCATANAACGGTAACCTTCAGGCCATATGCCGGCACATGCCGGCGCTGTAGTCGCGCTTGTACGCTTCGTACGCTCGAAGCTGCCACCGAACCCGACTCTTCGGTTCCAAAATTTCGTAGGCCGTCTTCTTACGGGGCTGATGGTGCATGCATGCTATGTACTCAATAGGCTCAAAATGGTCTCAGGACAGACTTACACGCAAGGGATCCGTTCCTATTCAAAAGAATGGAATTCGGCTCGCGCCATGCGTCCTGAAACAACATATGACAGGGCAAAATGCAAGCGAGCGAGGTACCTTTGTTATGTGTACTCTTCCAATTTTACGCTAACCTAGAGCTTTCCATCGTCAAATTTCAATGCATGACCGCCCAGAAGTCGAGGTTGAAGATAGTGCAGCCTGGTCGCGGAGACTCGAGTGCGCGGCTATAGCCGCTCGCCAGCTCGAAATATCGCTCCTTCTGTTCGATGACAATGAAGGTTAAAGGCAATACAATCCGCGCAGATCCCAATAGCGACTTTTTAGGAGTGTCTTTCACCGAGGGAGCATCGCGGTTCTCCGCCGGCACGGAGTATGCGTATCTCATGTCTTTCCGGTGACCCCTGCGTCTTCGATTGACATAGCGGCAGACTGCGTACTTCCGCTGTACCTCAAGTCTCCAAGGCATAATGGACGAAGCCTGCGGCCCCGGCGCCGTGGAGTCTGCCCTGTGAAAGAGCACGGTAAATCTTCAACGGCACGCTTGCCGTTATACGTACCGGGAGTAGTTCCTGGCAGGTTGGGACCCAAGTTGAGCATCCGAAGCTTTCTCCTCGGAGACCGATGTATTGATGTTGTAGCCAGTAGGCGGCCATGGTCATCTCGACCGCGGCGAGCCGCAAGATCTCCACTGACGAGACCAACTTTGTTGGCCTTCTCTCACGCGCCTTCTATGCTTCCTCGAGGGGCCATTTGTTCCCTGAAAACCTTCGGCTGATCCCTGACGCTTCTAAGCTTTGCCTTGGTGCCTTCTTGACTCCAAAGCGGAGTAGGAATCGAGGCGCATTGTAAGCATTCCAGAAGTTCTTCTTCACACTTCTGATCGTTCTTCCTTTCTTTCCGACGGGCCAAACAGGAGTGGGCCCTCTGTGGGAAGTGCTGCGTGCCGGTCGGCGGTCCGCACCGTCTTGCGGGTCCTGCCAATTTGACTTTGACAATGGAAACATATGCGGTTTGCGTGTCCGTATGTGCCTGCCCATCGTTCACCGCTTGCACATATTCACCCTCGAATCTTATGTAGGCAGCTGGGGTAATCGGCTAGGGCAGGCTGTCCGAGACAAGACAGTGCCTCCGTGGCAGCACAGTCCAGCTGGCGTGTTATGCGACAAGTTTATCTCGATAACGATCATCGTCTCGGAAACCTGGGCTCGCGAGCCGTAGCGCAGCGCCGGAAGTCACGCACTTGGCCATTGCTTGCTTTGTCTTTCCCTGTCTCGCGTTCCTGCTCGTTCAAGCATTTTGGCTCGACGTCCTGCAGATCGAACACGCTGCTTCAATAATTAGAATTAGGGTTTAATCAAAGGGCTTACATGAACGGTGCGCGCCCCCGTTTGTCCCGAGCCAAGTGATCTTATCCACTATAGGTATCCTTGGAAATTTACAACGGATAGACAACGAGGTATTGATGGAGGAGTGGAAGGATCATGGCTCGCCGTCTGACATACCCCTAAAGAGAGGAGTACGTTATCCTCCCCTCAGGGCTTCACACCGACATTGATGTCATGTCTTCATTGGCTTCTGTTGATTTTTACCAGTCATCTGATAATCTGTGCAAGCCGTCGGCGGAGCACATGGTTCGCATGGTCAGATGCGGTGCCTGCACTCGAGCTCAACCACACCACCGCTGCACACCGCTCTCTCCGATGGCAGTGACGTGTGTGAGTACAATGGAGACGGCATGAAATCGAAACACATGGGTGACTTCCTGTCCTCACTGTGCACCCTTGTTTTTGACCCCTCAGGGCACGCAGCATCGGCGAAAAGCTGGGAAATTGGAGCGTTGCAGTACAGTCTGCCGGGCCGCTGCAAAACACGACAGAGGGAGAGCAGCTTCTTGAATGGAGCAGAGGGACGAGTATGCAGAAATGCCTCCGTCGAGTCGATCGCCCACTTGAATGTCCGGCGCAGCACCGAGGACTCGAACCGGAGGCAGCGACAACGCCACGAGGGTGGCTGTGATGAGAACATTAACGGCTGCCAAATCGAGATTCCCTCCGGCGCGGAACCAAAAGTTGGGCGGAGTGTCTGGGGGCGTCGCTGGTACTGGAATACCGGAGAGGTGAATGCCATGCATCAGATTCGGGCCCAGTCAGAGTGTTCGCCCGCTCGGTCTGATCGCCATCGGGGCGGCACTGTCTGATTAGGAGCTGCACACAACATTCCTACACAAGCACGTCCTCACGCGCAGGCTATCGCCGTGATCTCAACGGCCCATACCTCCTCTCGATACAGCCAGCGCCCCGCCCAGGATCTTCATCGCTCGATAGCATCAGTCCTGAGTCCTGAGCTCTAGAGTTACTAGTATCGACCGATTATCAGTCCTCTCCCGTAGCTGATACCACCACAAGTCCTAGTGCGCAGCCGGCGCCACACATCGGTCGCTGGCCCGCAAGATCCTCAGATTCGACCCATCTTCCTCCTAAATGAACAATGGATCCAGGAGACGTGTTGTTTCTTGTGATCTAATTCAGTCCCCACGCCCATCGGGCTGCAATCTCTTGTTTCGGGCCCGCGAGGCTCAGAGAGCCGCGAGCCGATGCAATCCGCACTTGCCACCTTGCTGTGGAGTGGGCTGCGAGCATGGACAAGACTCTCCCCTGTCAGTCCCACGCGTGCCCTGCAAGGTGAGCTGGACCGCAAGTCCACGGCTTTCCCAACCTCGGTGGCACGTTCTGATGAGACTTCTATGGCCAAACGAGGAAGGGGGCCTTACGTTACGCTGCATGAGACCTGGACGAGTTCGGAAATCCTGACAAGAGGCGCTCACATTTTTCCGACGTTCGATATAGCCCCCCATGGACTGAATGTGATCGCTCCTGGGGAGGCCCTTCATATCTCTGCCCTCCCGCGATCGACGGACACAGACATCAGAGGACACCGCACATGAGTCCGCTCCATGCCATTGGGTCCCTTTGCCCAGGATGGCGCCTCGTTCGGGTGTGAAGATGCCAGCGAGTCGAGGGACATAGCCGGTGCCTTTTCGACCGGCGGCAGAACACAAGAGAAGGCGCGTTTGAGTCAGGCCTAGACAATTATGTCAATCGGCGAACACCCTTGCCATGAAAGATCGCCCAAGTGCCGATGAGAGAAGCGAAGCACTTCACATCCAGGCTTCTGTCCTACAGCAGTAGGTCGACTTGTAATGGTGATGAACTGCAACTCAACGGAGATGAATGCCACGCTGCGCCGGGCTGAAACATGCGATTACACAGCTGTCTGTTGGTACTTTTCGATTCGCTACTGCGGGGACGCACGGGTATCTTTTAATATCATGGAGGGGTATCACCGAGACCTTCCTGAGAGAGTAAACTATGTCATACAGTCCTTACAGCGAATGCGATACAGATGCATATCAGGGAGTCCTACAGTGATGATCACGAATCAGTCAAAGGCGACGGAATGGTGGCGGCAAAAAGGGCGCACGTTCACAAACATTTCTCGTACAACGGCGTCTGAGTCTTCCCAGTGACACACCATATCTGCACTGTGAAATGAACGTCAGAGATTGCCAGAGACAAGGTAGTCACGTGACTGCAAACTTACCGACCACCCTGGCCCAAGTTCTCATTAATTTGTGTCAATACAATGTATTTGCTTAAAGCAACATGTGAGATAGTCTCGCGTGCGCGGGCGAGCAAGAACTTACAATCCTCTCGGTGAGATTTCTGTAATGAGTGAATTGAAGCTCACGGCGTCATAGTGGCATAAGTGACGGAGACACGTACCAACCATCCGCTCCTTTACGCGTTCGCCGATGTCCTTCATCCATGTCCGAAGTCTGTCGTTCTCCTTCGCGTCTGCCCATGAAGCGTTCTGCAGCGTCGTGGACACCAGCTTCTTGACATACGCTTTCAATAGATCGGAATCGAATGCCGGGCGAGGCGAGGGTGCGTCTGAACGAGGGGTTGGGGGCGAGCGCATGCCGGGGAGAATGCCGGAGGCCATAGCGTGTTGTGGGAGTAGCGTTGGATCCAGGTAGTGTGTAGAGCCTGCTGCCTTGCTCTGGCACTTGGAAGCCCAAGGAATCGCGTCGGGCTTCTGTTTGTGCCTTGTTTGCCACATACGCGCTGGACTCGTGATTGACTGTCGACCCCGCGCCGGCACTCTTGCAAGCGCACTGTGGGCCTTATGTCTTCCATATCCTTCCCCAATCCCTCTGTCGACCCCTCGTTGCCCGAGTCTTCTCGCCATGAAGGCTCCTTGTACCCGCTGTCGTTCGACGGCGTCTCGAATGGCGGCTTCCAGATGAATCCGCTCTCTGCCCACCCGCCCCGCACCCCACGCACTTCCCTCGTGCCTTCCAGCGCGACCGTGTATAACTCCGAGGTTTACATGGGCCAGGCGGAAGCCGAGGAGAGACCCACAGACCTTGAAGAAGAGATAGGCGTGGACGACGACCCCGTGAAGTCACAAGCCAGGAGCAAGGTCCGCCTACAAGAAATATGGCATGACATTGTCAAGACCAGTTATGGGAGGGATAAAGCGTTTGTGCGTAGGCCACTTGCTATCCAGTGTTGTGGCTAACGTTCCGTGGCCCAGCATTCCTACAGAAATTGATACAGTACTCTATCCGTGTCTACTTACTGTTCCATTATTCCATCTCGCGGCGTTCGGCTCTGAAGAAGCCGGGAAATAAAACATGGGAAACCAACCTGCTGAAGCGCCTGGAGTCCACCATGAGTGGTCTGTCGACCACAAGGCATGCGTTCCGACTGGGTCACCGGTCAGAATACTGCTAATTCACATTGCACACAGAAAATGCCTTCTGCTATTCGGTTGGCTTGGTCCTCTGACCTCTATACTGGCCGAGCACTCCGCGCCTATCTTTCCCTCGGATACACTCCCGGAACCAAAGACGCACAGCGCGAAGCCTTTGCTCCATACATTCCTCCACGCGCCACCACCGGTACTTCTGGAGCTGGTTCACGCATGTGCTGATGATATAGCTACGTGGTCGTTGCTCGGCCTATTTGGCAAACGCTTGGGAGAACGCGCGGGCCGGTTCGCGGACTGGTGCTGGTTTACCGGCACGCTGGTCGACCTCGTGGAGAATAGCGTCGAGCGCAGCATCATTGTTAACTCTCAGAGAGCAGGTGCGTCACCTTCTCCCGAACATTACTTTGGTACTCACCGCATGCTCTAGTGGAGGGGCGTGCCTTTGCAGAATCTATGAGTGGAGCTACAGCGAAGTCGACGCCACGTAATTCTAAAGTGGACGAGACTGAACTGCAACGGTTGCAGAGGCAGGACTTCTGGCTGCGAGTGCAGCGACTGAAACTGGTCATGGATCTGGTCTTCGTTTGTACGCAGTCCATCCCATCTGCCCCTGAACAGTTCATGATTCCATTGCTCCATATAGCTTACAGCGTGTTTAACATTCGCCGAGCGAAGGAGACCGTAAAGGCGACCACTGGGCTCACGTCTGCAATTCTGAGGTATTGTGGCCTTCTTGCTTCTTCTGCTCCAACGCCTTACGAACACCCCCATCCAGCTCTGCGAGGTTATTCGATCGTCATAGGAACCAGCTCATGAGGGCTGTCAGCTTCTGAATTGCCTCACCTTTCTTGGATATACCCTGTGCTTCGTTGCGCTCGAGCGCCTATCTTTTAGACCTGGATTTACCGCCTAATCTGGCTGCTTAGAATACCTAATCGATACCTTGCCATACTGACTCGACTTCTGCAATGTATCGATCATTGAGAAGAAGATGGACGAGGCCGAGGGAGCATTGGAAGCCGCAAGGCACTGCGAGGCCGAGCGGTGTCTTCTTCTGCATTCCATGCCCTGATAAGTATGCAGGATCGACGTTTGCATTGACGAGAAGAAGCTGCCCGGCAACATCCCAATCAACCGGCGGCATGCAGACCCAAAGGCTACCTGCTCAACGATCCGAACCACCCCTTGGAGTTTGGCGCACCGGAGCCGGCGCTTGACGGCGCGCCTCCCTGTCCCTGCGCCGCACGCAGCGCGTCGACCTCCCCTTCGAGCTGTTCTATCCGCACTCGCGCCTCGTCCAGGTACTTCTCGTGCGACAGCCGCGACCGCGCGAGTTGCAGGCCCTAAAGTCAAAGCCAACGCCAGATAAGCCGCGGGCGCGAATATGAAAAGCGAGATAGACGTACGAGGTACACCGCGGAGCCCAGGATGGCGATGGGGATCATGCCCGGCACCAGCTCCGAGTAGAAGCTCGCATGCGGGCTGGGTTTTTTGGCCTCCTCGCGCGCACGGGCGCTGGAGGAAAAGCGCATGTGCCCGGCCCTCGCGCTAGCGCGGAGGGGGGCGGCGCGGATGCATGTGTGGAATGCGGGCATCTGCTCTGCGTGCGATGGCCTCACACTTGCAGCTGCAGGCTGCTTTGCGGCACAAACGCCCGATGCTGTTTGCTGCTGTTTGCTTGCTTTGGCGCGTTCCGAGGTGATTCCGTGGCGTTGGCGCTAGTACAGTGCGCGTGAGCCTGACTAGTACTCTCGCCTTCGTCTTCCGAGTTCTCGCTGACGGACGTCCATACGCGTGTCCTTCCCATTTATTAGTCGTTTTGGCAGCTCCACGGTTGTTTGAGCTTCGCTGTCGCCGCATGGCTCGCGCGTGAAAGAAACCCGGGGTATAAGCGCGTGACATCATTCAAGTTGCTCCAAGCCTCCAATTGCGGGATTGTGCCTAGATAACCAATACAATGCGGGATATTCGCTCGAGGGACGGTAATTTGTGGCAGACATCATGTGAGGGACAGGACACGAGGAACGGTGTGGTGTTAGCTTGGCTCGGTCTGGGCGTGTCATAAACTGTTCAATATTTTGGGTGGTAGAGTGACTTGTAGGAGCCATGTGAGGCGGTATTCGGGTGTCGTATTTTACTGATAAAACCAACGGAGAGAATATCGTTCGAGGCGACTTGGGTTGTGCGGCATGGACTGGAGGGTATGAGAGTGGGGCGTGGGAAAAGGTGGGGACGAGGCACAGCGTCGTCACACGCCTGCACGATGATTGCCCTAGAAGTAACGAGCACAGGCTCACCACACCGTGCTGGCACATAAACAATCGCTGATACCACCCGACTCTCGTTTCGTTTGGCCCCTTGCATGCTCTGACCTGCAGGTACTTCGCCTCTCCTTCATCTGCCGCAGCAATCGGCTCACCCGCGACTGGCAACCAGCAGTCCTCAGGTCCTATCGTACCGGCACCGCCTCGGACTGAGCCATTCATTCCCCACCTGTGAAATTTTTCAATACACCCCGCCTTAATGGAACCCAGGACCAATTTATCCCGCCGCCCTCCGCACTGCGGGGAAGGGTCGCGAACGCATGCTGCGCGAGCGCCCATATCGACCACCACGACAGCATTCCCGCAGCCGCAGCCCCCCGTGCGCTACGTGGATGTGAGCCTGGTGAACGAGAAGGTGGACATACATGAGATACCCTTGGATACCCTCCCGCAGCCGAAGGAAGAAGTGGACCACCAGCTGTCCCCCCGTCCACGGACGCCGAGCCGCCAATCCTCCCTGCCATCGCACCGGTCCTCGTCCCGTTCCCCATCCGCATGTCGTCATACACCATCAATACCATGCAGCGCATCCACACCATACCCTGCTGCCCCCTCACCCTCCTTATTCGCTTCCCCGCAGCCGTCCTTACACTCTAACTACACTCACGCACCGCGGAGACTTCGGTTCTACGCATTAATCAGGCCCTGGATTCCCCTACTTTTGTATTTGTCAACTAGCCTCGGATTCCTCATCGCCATCGCGTTCTGGAAAACAGAGGTCTTCACCGGTGAGTACTTACTGAGTCATCGCCGTCTCGGGGGGAGTTGGCCTGTCAGCTACTAGCGACGCGTTCCATTCCCCGAACGGCCTAACGTTTGTGATATATGTGTCTGACGGCTGCATTATCTCACCCCGTAGCGCTCGACGAACTGTCTGCGTGGCTGAAGGACGACGCTCACTTTGGCTTCGGCGTTCTATTCTGTCTCATTTTCCTGACCACATTCCGTAAGTGGTCCCCCTGATTCGGTTCGGCGCAGGGCCCGATCAGCTAACGACACTCCTGCGGCGATAGCACCACTCCCCATGTACTCCACGCTCATCGTGCTCTCTGGGTACACATTTGGCGCGTGGGCCGGCGCCGCGCTGTCGTATTGCGCCGCGCTGTCCGGCGCGGTCGTCGTCTTCCTGCTCTCGCGCTACCTCTTCCGGGACGCGATTGCGCGCTGCCTCGCGTCGGCGGCGTCGGTGAAGCAGGTCGTGCGTGCCATCGAGAAGCGGCCGAAGCTGCTCTTCTGCATCCGCCTCGCGCCGTACCCGTACAACGTCATGAACTGCCTCCTCGCGGCGTCGCCGACGCTCACGCTCAAGACGTACATCGCGTGCACCGCGCTCTCGCTCTTCAAGCTGATCATCCACACGACGCTCGGGAGCTCGATACACTCGTTCGCGCGCTACCACCTCAAGACCGGCGCGGACGCGGACTCCGCGACGGCGGGCACGGACGAGGAGGACGAGAGCCCGCTGCGGTACTACAGCACGATCGGCGGCATCGTGCTCTGCGTCGCGATCTTCGTGTACATCTCGTACGTCGCGCGCAAGGCGGTGACGGGGCAGCTCGAGGACGACGACGCGCTGCCGAGCCACACGGACGAGGAGGCGACGGCGTTCCTGTCCTCGAGCGAGGACATGGACGAAGAGGAGAACGCGGACGCGGGCGTGGATGTGGATGTGGATGTGGAGGCGCGGGCTGCGAGCCCGATGGCGGAGATGCCATTTCGCGCTGCGTCCGTGGCCGTGCCCATGGGGCGAGCGTGGTCCCCGTCTCCCTCGCGGGGCCGGGACCGGGACGCGTAGGGAGGGGGACACGGACAGTAGTGGATTCATTCATTCGGACATCTAGCGTTATTAATTCGATTCGTGTATGTAAGAGAGAGCAGTATCTAGCAGCGCAGCTGGTTGGCAACCGCAGGGACGGGCGCAGGATACCGGGAGGGTGCTAGCACTGCGGCTGGCGCTGGCGCTGCGGCGACGGAGCGAGGTGCTATCGGATGATCAGACGTTCTGTTCGAGACCCGCCACGTGCGCGACGGACGGCGACGGCCGGGGCGTGCTTGGCCTTGCGCTTGGCGATCGGCGTGCCGGCCTCCCGCCGGGCCAGCACTCGTGTCGCGAGGATCCATCCATTCGACGTAACTTACCGGCGAGGCGGCGCGAGTGAGTCGCCCACGCGCCGCAGCACACGTCTCCCACCCGATATGGCACGCGCGACTCTATATCCCGGGGTATGTATTCTATCGTGTCACCCGACGGGGCGACGCCACCAGCTAATTCCTACACGCGACAACGAGGTATACAAGACAGAATGCGGATATCATGCACCAAAGCGGAACCAAATAATGAAATGAGCGAATCCAATAACGCGACAACGAAGCAGCACAGCGGTGACAAACGGAGCGGGTCGAGCGAAGCGAAGCAAATGCATGGCCAAGGGAAAACAAAGTTATCGCACAGTCACAGAGTCCAGATGCCGTAGCCCCCACCCCCCGGCCAGGCCTATTTTTTGCGAAGCGAGAGCACAGTCCGACACGGCACACTCCTAGGCGTCTCCCGCGGTCTTCGACTCGTAGGGCGAGACGTGCTCGTTCAGCGGCACGAATCCAAAGTCCGGCGAGACTGGTTGTTCAAGGCGGGGTCAGTGAAGCCGTACTTGAAGTGGGCATGCGCATGAGTTGGCGTGCAAAAACGAGGTGGCGAGGATCGAATAATAGATCAGTACTCACAGCGATGGATGTCCGTCTCCCCAAAGCCGTCCGTCACCGGCGGGGTGTGCGCCTGCGAGGACGACGTTTGAGACGCGGCTGATAACGAGCTTGCAGACGTCGAAGGTCGCACTGACCGGCTGTTCCATCCCCCATCCATGGTGTCCAAGCCATTCCCACCTCCACCTCCAACACCGACACCGCTTGTCGGTGCAGCCGAGTACGCAAAGTCGGGCTGTGATGACGCAAAGTTGCCGTACGTGTCGACCGTCGGCAGCTGGATCATGCTGCGCGACCGGTGCATTCCGTGGTCCTCGCCTGGCGGAGGTGGCGACGTCGAGGGCCGGTCACCAACGTGCTGTTCGTACGCGCTCGGGTATGGGTTCATGGCTTGGCTATGGCGGCGCTGCCTCCGGATGCTCAATGAGCCGGTCGACGTTGAATAGTCACCCTTGGATGACGGCGGCCGAGATGATGTCGGCGTCAACGGGCGTGGGTGACCCGAGCTCGGACGAGAGTACTCGTGAGAGTAATGATGTGCGTTGCTGTCTTCGTATGTCAGCGAAGACATGGAAGAAACAGAGTAGCCCGTGGCCGGGCGACTGTCGGGAGAGACCGACGACGCGCTGTGTTGCATTGATACAGAAGAAAGTGAAGACGGGTATGAAGTGTTGATTGTGGGGCGCGCGGGTGGGTATCCAGAGCTGCTCGGGTTGAGCAGCGAAGAGAGACTGGCTGAGCTACTGCCGCTGCTCACAGGCGAGAACGACCAGCTGGTCTGCTCGGGGTATGGGGGGTATTGGGAGCTCGAGACCATCATGTCGCGGCTAGAGTGCGAGTACGGCATCGAGCTGAATCCGGGAGTCGAAGCAGAGTCCTCGGACGGGGATATCGGGTGCAGCGAGTGCGGGGAATGATTGTACATGTTATGCGAAGACATAGGCGGGTCCGACGGCACGGTGAGGGGAGGGAGGGCCGAGCGGGGGTATCCAGCCCAGCCGGACGCACCAGGTTGGGTGAGGGGGCCGTTGTAGGCCCCGGGGGCAGAGAAGCCGCGAGCACGTCCGCCTTTCGGGGACGAGGTCATGTCGAGCGAGGATGGGACGGGGTAGGGGACGGCGCCCGAGGCCAACAGCGGAGCGCGGGGGCGGGATGGAGGGGTGCTGCTCGTTCTCGGGCCGCTTGCGGGGCTTGGGGAGGCGGGGCGGGACACGACGCTTGAAGTTCGCGACGACCTCGGGAGGCGAGTGGCGGTTGAGAGTAGGGTGGGCTGTGGCGCGGGTCAGGGGGGCCGGCGGCGGGGAAGAAGAGAAGACATACACCAGGTCGATGCGTCGGGATCGTCGATGGCGGGATCGACGTTGCGAAGGTTGACCTTGCGCATGAAGCCGTAGATCTGTGAGAAGCAGGTCAGCGGACGGAAGGAGAAGGGAAGGCTTCGCTGACGTTTAATTGCCGAGAGAAGCTAGCAAATCTCGATTGACGATATATGCTGGGCAGGACGTGCAGCGCGAGCTGCTCTGGCCGTTCGACGATGATGTGCTCGCCGGCGGGATCCCAGCGGATCATGTGGTGGTTCTCGGGGCGTTCGAGGAGGCTGCGCGGGGAAAGGTGAGCGAGGCACGCGACGGACGCGTCGAACGGGACGTACGCGTAGAGCTTTGTGAGGAACGTCGCCTGGGGCTTGCTGTCGGACTTGGGAGGCTGCTGCTGCTGCTGCTGTGGCGCGTCGTTCTTGGGAGGCGAGTGGACATCGTCCTCGTCGGGAGAGGAGGCGGTGGAGATGACCTGGGACGGGGACGGGTACATGGACTGGTACTGGTCCGGGGGGCGGTGATAAGACTGCTGGCGGTGTGGGTACGGGTTCGGGGGCGGGTAGATGTCGGCCATGGGCTGGTCGTCGAACTGGGCGGGGCGTAGAGACGGAATGGTGGGCAGCGTTGTATGGGGAGAGGAGGGAAGTTGTATTTGAAGGAGGGATGTGGCGCTAAATATAAAGTAAGGACGGTGGAGAAGAGGGAGAGAGCCGAGGGACGTAAGGACGGGCAGATGATGGAGCCTCGGCGCCGAGGTGGGCAGACGGAGAGAGCACGACAAGGTTTCATCTGGGAACGCCTGATCGAACCCGTCTTCTCTCCCCCAAATCTGCGATCTCTCACCCCTTCTACGCCCGCACAGACACGGCCTCTCCCCGGGGTCCCCATGACGGTATCCCTCCGCAGATCCCCCCCCGATTCAACCACTCCCCGCCGGGCCCTTCGGCGACTTCCTCCCTCGGAACCAAACCAGTCCGAACCGTCTCCGATCATCGCATCCATTCACCCCCAACATAACTATGCAGTCAACGTAGTGTAGTGTCTAAATAATAGCTTTGCCCTTCCATGAGATGCAGAATGGTATGTAAATGCGCGGTCCTAACGAAATCCAGCTCGAGGCCGACGCACACCGCATGCGCCGACACAACGGGTAATGAGCGAAATATGCAGCCAATCCGCCTCCTGCCTCCACCACACCACCAATCAAAGCCAACCAAGCAGCGCAAGCAGCAACAAGCGAACAGCTAGAAAGAGCACGAGTCAATCATAATACAACGCCCTCGCGCAACAACACGAGCGCGCAGCCGAACACAGGCACTGGCAGCCCAGCCGGCCACAATTCCCCCCGCCTCAGAGGGCACACCAGACTATGTACTCGGCACACCAGCGCGGCCCCGCATTTCAGCTGTCCCCGTCGTGGTGCAGCGTCATGCTCGAGAACGCCCCGAACAGGTCGACTGCCTCCATGCCGTCGTCCACGCCCGGAGTGCCTGGCGTCTGCGCGACGCCCGCCCCTGCCACGCCCTTGATTGGCGGCGCGTGCTGGCTTTCGAGATGCAGCGACGTCGATTCTTCCATCCGTCGGAAGTTCACCGCGTCCACCCCATTCGACG
This sequence comes from Dentipellis fragilis, assembly GCA_004679275.1. Lineage (NCBI taxonomy): Eukaryota > Fungi > Basidiomycota > Agaricomycetes > Russulales > Hericiaceae > Dentipellis > Dentipellis fragilis. The sequence goes on from SEOQ01000013.1 coordinate 79,332, forward strand.
ATGCCGGGACGATCTGTAGACAGCGTCAGCAATGGCTGCGGAAACTCGCGGGAATTGAATATTTGGCCCTGCGCCGACCACGCGGACTTGCCGGTGGAGGCGCAGCGGGCAAGGCAGTGAAAAGGGTACCCACCGGCGGCTCGGTGTTCCTCAGCAGTCCCCAGTTGATTTTTGCGAACCACTTGTGCTGCTTCACTTCGCTCGCACCGGTTTTGCTCCCCAGCCGTGTGTTCTCCTCCTTGTCCAAGAGCCGTGTCACCGCGTCCTTGCCCGCTCTGCTCCACGTGGGTCAGCATGTGCTCACCAATCCGTGATCATCTCGGCCACTCACTGTGACACCTTGGGCACCTCGCGGAAGTGAACAGGCAGGCTGAGAATGTTGTTGAACGTGTCGTTACGCTCCCGGCCTTTGAATGGCGTCGTGGCATACTGGGTGATCCCGGTCATGATGCAGATCCTTCTAATAGAAAAGGCGGTACCCACTATCATCTCGTATATGAGGATACCAAGTGTCCACCAGTCAACGGCAGAGGTGTGGCCGGAGTTGCGGATGACCTCAGGTGCGATGTACTCTGTGCAGAATTTCCCCGTGATTAGGTTAGCGATGCTCACTCATGCTCAACTGACCGTCCCACCTTCAGTCCCAACAAACGAGTTTGTCCGGAAATCAGCAGTGCATGACTTGGTATCAATCAGAGGTATCTGATCGTTAAACGTAGAGTAGGATCTTTCAGCGATTCCGCCTTGTGCGAGCAAATGGTGCACGCACCCCGTTTAGTTCAGACTGATGTATCGTGGCTGGGCGGCCACCAACAACACCAGACTGCTTTGCCAGATCAAAGTCGGATAACATGATGTGTCCTGAGTGATGTAACAAGATGTCTGTGGAACACGTTGACAAGTCAGCAGTCAGCATGGCGAGGTGGGTCAGGCGGGACGACAGACGCACTCTCGGGCTTGAGATCGCGGTAGATGAATCCCATGAGGTGCAGGTACTCCAGCGCCGCGACCACCTCTGCCGCGTAGAACCTAGCAGCATCTTCGGAGAGACACTTCCCGGGCCGGCTCTGGAGCGCGCGGAAAAACTCGCCGCCCATACAGTACTCCATGCAGAAGTACAGATACTCTTCCGACTGAAATGAATGGTGGAGCGTCACAATGAACGGGTGGTTGGCACTGGCGAGGATTTCCTGTTCTGTCAGCGCGCGTTTGATTTTCCTCCGCTGAATCATCTCCTTCTTGGACAGTACTGTGGGTCGCGCGCGAATGAATAATAACATGAGCGACTGTGCCACGGATGACAACGCCTGCCAGTCATACACACCTTTCATCGCGTACAGCTTACTGGACTTCTTCTCCCGCACGAGGAACACCTTCCCGACGTCTCCCCGGCCGAGCAGCTTGATCTTCTGGAAGCTGGAGGGATTTACTTCGACCTACGGGACAGCGGAGTAAGATGACGTCGTCCGAGTGGCAGCGAGGCACCCGACAGCAGCGAGCGGGACGACTTACCGAGCGGACCTTAATGGAATTGCTCGAGTACGTCCGGCGGAACGCGACCTTCCCTGGCGCATGCGGATTCGAAGCGCTTTCCTCCACCTTCGGCAGCCCGGGCGTGCTCAAGAAGCGCGGCGGCCGCCCGCGCGACGAGGTCGACGACACGGTCTCGATCGAGTTGGTCCCACCCTCCGACGCGCTGAGCGACGTGGGCACGCCGCCACCAGGTCCGTGTGGGACGATTTCCGCGGGGGCCAGCAGGCCATTCTTTTGTTGTCGCTGCGGGCAGACTGCCGTGAGCCGAGGTTGAAGAGGCCCTTTGCGTTCGGTGCTGAGGCGACGCGCCGGATGAAACGGCTTGCCGACGCGCCCACGTTGCGAGGGGAGAGCGGGCCTCCCGTACGCGACCCCGACGGCGCGGCGGGTGCGTCCCCAAAGTACCGATGCGTTGCGGTCGCTGGTGGGTCGCGGTGGCTCCGGCCGAGCATCTTCTGCTTGTCTGACTTCGTCCGCGAGCGGGACTTGGAGCCGAGCGACGCGTCGGTGGAGGTCTGGGAGGAGTACGCTGGCGTGATGGGGGTGGGCTGCGAGCGGTCGTTGTTCGAGTCGCTCGACTGGGTATTGGAGGAGTTGTATGACGAGCGCTGGTCCATCGACGCGAAGGAGCCCGGGGTGAGGGAATGGCTGGGGGTGGCAGGCACGGTCGCTGGGATGGCGGCCGCGGCGAGTGTCAAGCTTGAGGACGGAGCCGTTCATGTTGTGCAACTTTTTTGTGGATGTGTTGCCAATCCTGAATAGAGTCTTCCACGTCTGTGGATTGGGGCTGGAAGGAGTGGACGTCCCACCGCGCGCGCCTCGAGGATGGTCTGCAGATGTGGAGGTAGAGTCTCCAGCGTGTTGCAGAGCAGTCAAAACGGGCATGGTAGAGCAAAGAGGTATCTAGAAGGAATAAAGAAGAGAAAGAAAAGAAACACGCGGCCCCAGTTTTGGGAGAGTATGCAGCAGCGAGAGTCGCTGCGGTGGGTGGGTGGTCGACAGGTGGGGATTCCGCGGCGCTCAGCCTCAGCTTGCTCTCGACATTTCCACACAGCTTAGTCACTCTCGCGTGGCCTCCTCCCAGGCCTCGCCCCCACTCTGCAGAATCACCACATCCCACCGTGCCTAGTCTAGCAGCACATACTATAATACCCGACTTGTCTATGAATCCTTGTCTATTCAGCCTCGCGACTGTCACATTGCTTTCTCTCCTCTGCACCCCGCCACTTGCCGTCTCCTGCCTGATGCTATTACGTTCCGCCAACAACCGGAATTTCCTACTTCGACCAACGGCAGCCAGCACATCGCTGACAGCTGACGCTTCAGAACGCACGAATGCACGCCACACATCGACACTGTCGGGTGTTTGAGGCAGCCAGGATCGACTGCAGCGCGAGCCCAAATCGAGCGCGGCAAACTGATTCCGGGAACTGCTGCCCCACCTGCACGGAGGTAGGCCTTACACGGATTCAAAGCCTGATATGCCCAGTTGGGAGACGAGAGACGCGCACCCTTGAATCCTGGTGTACAAATGGTCAGCGTCCAGGCAAACTGTTGCGGAGAGCCGGGCCACTCACCGCGCGAGACCCTGCATCTTGCCGTGTCCTTGCGCCTGCCATATCCTGCCAACGACTGTAGTTGTCCTGGACGGCTCGCCGGCAAAGGAAAACAATCTGATAGGCTGCACCCACCATCATCAGTGAATGGTATCACGGCACGTGGTGCGTGCTTGTAGTCGTGGTTGCCTCTTCTGCAACCCTCGCACGTACGAACAGGGACGACGTCATCCATCAAGTGCTTGCGCCCGCGACCGCGTCTTCACAGAGCCATGCAGCACGCGCTACCTCCCCAGCAGTTGACAGAGACACGTCTGATGCCTGGGCATATTCGCGCGCATGTGAGGCAAAGTTCGGTCAGAAAGGTCTGGATAAGGCGCAGCGTGTTGGAAACTTCCACCGAGCGCAATGCAGATCAAGGACTCACGGGCTTTGATGCCTGTCGAGCTTTGAAGGCAACCAGGCATGCTGGATGGAAAAGGCAGCGCAGGTGCATTACGGGGCACCCTTCCGAGGCCAAGTAACTCCGCCTGTCATTTGACGGGATGCGAGCGACGATTTGCTGGCGAGCTGCTCGAGCGCTGATCATCTGATTCAAGATACGCTGTACTGGCTCGGGTTTTGGTTGGCTGCCGGGGTTTGCGATCAAGACTGTCTGCTGCAGTCTTTGCCCGCACCAGTAGGTTTTGCTTATCGCGCGAGTCACGTCAGTCATTTCACCTTGCTGAGGGCAGAAGATACTCACGCTGGTATGGAGAGGTCAGGCGCCTCCCACCAGCACATCGTCTGATGCCGAACGTGAAGACGATATACCGCAATGCACGCAAGTTATAAGCTGCACAGATGGTGAGGAAGCTCTGCAGGATTGTTATTCCGAGAGAAGCGAAGAAGACATACTAGGCCCTGGTCATCGGGCAGTTCGAACTTGCTTCGAAGAGCGCGGAAGGAGCCGTACGTATCGAACCTCCGTTCTCAGAGAACTTCGCATGAGAAAACGCCACAAAGTCGAAGCCCGTCGTGGAGGCGGGGTCCGAGGACAACGTAAACCTCTCGATGATGACCTCGTGGCATTTAGCCGCCCAGGCCGCGGTACGTCTGGCCAGGCTCCGACGAGGTGTCAGTAGCCAAGGTAGATTGTTTGAGTGTGGACGGGATGCTTCTCCGAACCTGTCATCTGCTTAACCCAGAACTCGAAAAGAACTTCTTCATAAGTATATATGCGCTTGCACAATGACAAGTATCCACGGCACGGTTTCTCACACCCTAACTCGGACTGTTAGAGACTTCAAGATATGAAAATTGCCACTGGACCCACTTGCGAAATGGCATCGGCCTCGACATGGTGCGGTTCTGTCCAGAGTTTCCGATCCCTCGCTTGAGATTGTGTGCACCAATGGGCACTTTTAATCAGTAGTCGTTACGGAACGGCTGAAGATCAGCTGAGGCAAAAAAGTAGATACCGGAAGGGACGGACGCTCGGGTAGCCATTATTGAGTAGGGTGGATAAGCGCCCACGGCACCACCTACGATAGTCGCAGCTGCGATAGTGGGTCGGTCACGCCATAGACGATACCCGCGACGAATTGCGAAACCAAGCCACTGTGTCAAGCCGTCGGCCACGAGGGATTAATTCCTTGACATTTGGACGTGCGCGAGGCAAATCACCGTGTGGAAGTGGAGGAAGAGAGAGACATATGGCCAGCAGGTGAGCCCGAGGTCTACGGAATCTTGACAAGCGGCGCGGACGAGAAAGTCAGCGCGGGCGTCCCTTCCGCTGAGATTTAGCACAATCTCTGGACGCTCGTCCCCTGGGCTGAGCTGATACCGTAGGCTCAAATAGGGCTCGTCAGGACACCGATCGCGGCTGCGTGCAATCAGTTCGGGCAACTTTTTTGCCGTTTGATTGTACGCTCTCTTGACTTCCGCTCTCCAGACTCTCCTGTCTACGCGTTAAATACGCGCCTGTCCCTCTGCAGTGGTTTCGTGTTTTCCACCCCGAGTTGACGAACCAACATGTCTACCCATAGGCGATCCACCTCCGAGACGCGTCCGTTGCTCCACGACCGGCCTGCTTCATACGCTACTTCAAACCCGAGCGACGACGATGACTCCAGCCAACAAACAGTCTCGGGTTCTTCCCTGTCGAAAGGCGACCTCGTTTGGGTGTTGGCTGGTCTATGGAGTGCCGTGTTTTTGGGTGCATTAGACGGTGCGTTTATACTTGCATTTCTAAGCTTGCTGACTGACCGGGGCCGACTGCTGTCATTACAGGCACGATTGTAGCAACTCTGCTGACGCCAATAGGCAGCTACTTCCAGAGGTCAAACCAAGCCTCGTATATTGGCACATCCTACCTTCTGTCTGTGTGCTGTTTCACGCCGCTATATGGTGTGTTGTCAATTCCATTGCTAATGTGCAGCAATTTGCTTACACATGCTCGACAGGGCGATTGTCTGACATCCTCGGCCGAAAGGGGGCCATGCTTCTTGCCCTCACATTCTTCGGTATGTGCTGAGAGGTTCTCTGTACGGACGACCGAGCTCAATATCATCAGGCGGTGGTACTATCCTTTGCGGTGTGGCTCCGTCAATGGAGATGCTCATCGTTGGGCGTGCGATAGCAGGCGCCGGCGGCGGAGGGTCAGTCCAAACATGATGTTTTAATTTCGCCGACGCTCGTTCTGACGTCGTTATATTTGTTAGGGTCATGACAGGTGCAGAAACTTGCGTCCTTGGGTCGTACGATAATTTCTGACGTTTTACAGTGTCGAGTATTGCTGTGACCGATCTGATCCCGCTGTGGGTCGCACATCTTTGCACATAATCCCGTTTCTAATGGGTTTTATAGGAAGCAACGTGGGCTTTACCAAGGCATGGCGAACATGTAGGTGCTCCAGCTGGGTCTACGTAGGCCTCGTTTGACCATGGACCGCAGCTTATTCGGCCTGGGCGCTGGGATTGGAGGACCGATAGGAGGATGGCTGAATGATAGCTTCGGATGGTGAGTGTAGTTCCGTCCCCCACGGAATGTACCCAGGGATTGACGGGCCTTGTCAGGCGATCGGCGTTTTTGTTTCAGGTAAGGCTACAGACGTAAGATCTCTCCCATGCGCTGAGGCCCGGGCTCTTGTCAGATCCCCATCCTGGCGTTCTCTGTGATCCTCGTCATCCTGAAGGTATCGATTGAAATGCCCGTCGAGCTAAAGGAGGAGAGTTTGCACTCGAAGCTGCGACGAATGGATTTCCTCGGCTCGGCAACTCTTGTTGGCACGGTCGGGTGCCTCCTCCTTGGCTTTGATCTCAAGACGACCGAGGACATGCCCTGGTCAGACCCACTAATTTATGGTCTTTTTATTGCGAGCGCGGTCTTCGCTATCTTATTCGTCCTCGTGGAGAAGCACTGGGCACCCTTCCCCGTGATGCCCTTGCGGCTGATCACACGGCGTACCCCGCTATCGGTGTCGCTGGCATGTTTCTTCGGCAGCATATCTGCCTTTTCGATGGTATGTGTTCCCAACGTCTCCATCCATGCGTGCTATCTTGATATCGTCTATTCACAGATCTACAACGTCCCTCTTGTGAGTCCATACGTTGACATGCCACGCCCAGAGCCCTGCTGACCGTTTACAGTACTTCTCTGCCGTCCGACTTAATTCCTCAACTGATGCAGGTACGTTCTGCTGCTGTCTGTCCACGCATCCTCGTGAGCCTGACACCCTATGACGTATATCTAGGCCTCCATCTGCTTCCACATTCAGTAAGCGATTTTTTCAGCGCTCGGCTTCTTGCACACCGAGACTAAGTTCCGCGAAGGTCGCACTCTCCACTGGCAGCGTATTCGCCGGATGGTGAGTTTCCGTCAGCCGGGTTGACTCATTCACAGGCTAACGACAAAATTGCCAGGGTCATGCGGAGAACGGGCAGACTCTACAATCTCACCTTAATTTCTGCGTTGTTCTCCGTAGGGGCCAGCTTGCTGGTCACCTTCTGGGGCGCGGGGTCTTCGCAGTGGAACTTGTGGCTGGACATCGTCCCGCAAGGATTCGGCATGGCGAGCCTCATAACCACCACTCTCATCGTAAGAACCGTGGATCCCGGCGTGCAGTACGCAGCTGACAGGTGCTCCTCCGCAGGCCATGATAGCGGGCGTCGCCAAAGGAGATATAGCGGTTGCAACCGGAAGTGAGTGTTCGTAAAGTCCGTGCAGCGGCCCGACTGACTTCGTTCGGTCCAGTTACGTATCTTTTCCGAACTACGGGCCAGGTTTTGGGCGTGAGTCTCAGCGGCGCCGTCCTGCAAGCCGTTCTTCTCTCGAAATTGAGGCAACGGATACAAGGTCCTGATGCCGAGCAGGTAAGAGGGTTTGTGGTGCACCCGGCTTTTAGCTAACAGCGATTGGGCACAGATTATTTCAAGTATCAGGTAAGAACAGATGTTTTGTCCGTTGGTATCGCTGCTCAATGGTGTAACATTTTTGCAGACACTCGACAGACGTAATAGCGGGGTTAGAGCCGACTCTCAAGAAAGCGGCCGTCGACTCCTACGCTGATGCTCTCCGAGTTATCTTCATCTGCCAAGTAGCTATGAACGTTCTTACATTCCTCTGCTGTTTGCCTATCCAAGAAAACCCCCTGCCGTAAGTCAACATTCATTTAACCTTCCGCAAGAAGCTCACGCGTCCAATATGCAATAGGGGCACCCGGGAAGAGCAAGAAGCACAATTCAGAAGGAACGAGGCCAATCAGGAAGGCAATGCGAATGCAGATGAGGCGGATGCGTGATTGAGAAGATGTTACATTTAGCGGGAATATATGAGTAGACTACGGAAAGTATCATAACTGGGACGGATCCTATGTAGCGCACCTGTTCTTCACAGCCTAATACTTCGAATTCGCGGATACCCAATTCCCAACGGCGAGAACGATAGTACAACGTATGATGTCGAGTGAATTAATGTGTGTGTGTGCGTGCCAGTATAGGGTTCTACACGGTGCGTGCGGGGGGTTTTTCCTCTATCCACCTGCTAGGCCTCTTCTCCACCACCACAGGGTGCTTCATGCCTCCAGGCAGCTGCTCTCCATCTGCGAATCTCCTTCGATCAGGCCGCACGGGGCATGGCAGGACGTCGGACGCGGAGACGGTCAGTATCGACGCGAAAAAGGTGAGGCCGAAGAGGTATGAGGTGATGGTGCGGCGGTTGCGGGTTGCAAGACGAAATGATCTGGACAATGCCATCCTACTGCTTCGGGTTCGGAGAGCGTTAGTCGTTCGTTGAGCTGCTCGTGTGGTAGGGAGGAGGGACGCACCAAATAGTCCATGTCCACCACTCTGCAGCCACGAGCGAAGGGTAGTATTGGAGGAGAGGCGACTGGTCCGGCCTTCGCCGATAGCCCAGACGCTTTGTTGGTCCTTGTTTACACCTCCTCAAGCTCTCCCTCCTACCACCTCCGCCGCCATGAAGCACAACATCCGGATCCTGCGCGACATGAAGGCGCGCAATGGCGTCGCGGCGAACGAGGTCGCCCGCCGCGCGTACCTGTTCGTTGCACGCAACCAGTCGCTGCCGCCCCAGGTCCGCTACCAGGCGCAGCTGCAGCTCAACTCGTTTGGCCGGTACACCCGTCCCACCACTGTGAAGAACCGGTGCACCGAGTCGGGCAGAGGTCGGGGGATCATGAGCGAGTTTGGTCTGTGCAGGGTGAGTGTCTGTTTCTCTTAGCACATGCGCATTCATTGACGTGCTGGCCACGACAGCACCAATTCCGCCTGAAGGCATTGCAGGGTGAATTGCCCGGCGTTCACAAGGCGTCCTGGTAGTGTCTTTTTGACAGTGAGCATTTCTAGAGCGGCTTAAGCCACCGAACTCGATCTTATGCGCGAGTACAGAAACAGTAGTCTATCCAGACGCGCAACACTATACATTATAGACATTTGACTATGGACTAGCTAATAATTCATGAAACATGAAAACCCCTACGGCCAAAAAGCTGAGGATAAGAGTAAAATGGACCTATCACCTAGACTGTGGGCGTGGACTGCTCTGCTGGAGCAATGTCGAGCAGGCGCAGCTCTGACATTCCGCGCTCGCGTCGCCACCTGTTTGAAATACTAAGAGTATTCTGGTCGATCAGGAATCTAATGCAGGCATATCAGCGACACGGTGCTAATTGGTAATAGAAAGTACAGACCCGTAACGTCTGAGCCATGATTCATCAATTTCCCAGTTGCCATGGGCGAGGACATCGTCACCGTGGATGGTGATCGCTCGTGCGTAGTCGTGTAAGCAATCAACCAGGTTGAACCGACCTAGGGAATAACAATTTGAGTATGCCGAAACTCCACAGCGTCGTCAGGCAACTCACCGCGCAGCAATATTAATCGATCACGCAGTTCAGGATGGGGAACCCGATCTATGACGCTCTCTAAACCCCGGTTAGCTATCTACCATGTAACCGGCCGACTGTGCTCACCATGAGGAACCGTCCTGGCGGTGACAACAATATTGAGTCAGATGTCGTCGCGATAGCTGAGAGAACTGGCGCACCTTTGGACTAGAGTCGGCCGCAGGGACGCTGGCAGACAGTATGCACTATTTCGCTTGTAATTATCAAGGTGATAACTAGGAAACAAGTCAGGACGAGAGCAATAGGGGTACCAAAGGGGATATCTCACGAAATAAGCTTTTGCGCCTCCAGATGCTGGGGATCCAGGCTTTCGGTTTCCTCCACAGCGTTCATACCCGGCGCTGCCATCCTCGAAGACTGAACAGGAGGCGGATTGTTCCCAATGAAGGACATGGCGTCCACATTGACGTTGATAGGAGCTAGATACGGAGCTTGGTAGCCATTAGAAGGTGGCGCTTGTGAAGAAGAAGGGCCATAGGGAGGTGATGCTGTAGAGGTGGAATTGGGCATGAACATTGGTGATCCCGCTGAGCCGCGCATAAGGTCGGAGAAGAGGCTACTCTCGTGGGGAGAGCGCGTTGTGGAGTTGTACATAGTGCTGGAAGAAGCCATGGCACCCATAGGTAACAATGTCGGGAAGCCATCTTGGTTGGCACTGTCTTCGCCAGGCCCTCGAGGACGCTTGTTGCGGGCAGCAGCATCATCTTCCGAGGCGCGCTTGCGTGTGTTGGTCTGCGAGCCGGATGCGGGTCCAGTCGCTGTAGTGCCTTCCTGTTTGCGTTTCTGGTAGCCCTCCCACGCAGTGTCGGTTTCGGACCTGTTGATGAAGCTTTCGAAGTCCTGGAGAGACCACCCAAGTTTGGGCAACAGGCCACCGGCGCCATCACCGATGAATCCACTGAGACTTCGCAGCAGATTGCGCAGGACTTGATTCTCAGACATCAAGTCTAGATAGACGGAGCATCAGGGACGCATGCAAACATTCCCAAGCAATGCGACGCACCCTTTAAGATGTTCCTCATCTCGCTGATAGCTTCATCTTTGCCTCCCGATAGTATTTCGACCCGAGCCTCGAGATCACGGATCTAAGAAGACGTGAGGACTTCAAACTCTATGTGACGAGGGAGACGCGACTTGCCCGCTGCTGCTTGCGAAGTCTGAATTCGCGCTGGGCGATCCTGTTTTGGTCACGTCGAGCGGCCTGGGAGCTGTTTCGAGGTGAAATGTATGTCAGGAGATGGACGTAAGCAAGGGGATGGGAGCAGTACTTTGGATTTTTTTTGCGACCAGGCTTCCCGCTGGACGACTCTTCGTGACCATTCTCCTGAGGGGATCCCTGCTCGGATTCCTGTTCAGAAAGGTCAGAGTAGTCGAGTGGCATGATGTGGGTGCAGTGATACCTCGACCTCCCCTGAGATGCTGCGCTCTCTGCCGCTGGAACCAGTGCGTTTGCCCTCTTGCATTTGTCAAAGTCCGCCCGGGTGTGCAACGCGTGCTTATTAGATGGGGAGAACAGCGCTGTGCGGTGGAAGGAGTACTAAGCAGCAGTCAACAACAAACGGTCGGGGCCGGAGTACACGGCATATCGCTGACCTCAGCCACCTCCTCCCGCCGGTCAGTCAAGTGACTCTGCCGCCGCCGCGTCAGTACTTTCGGCCTCATCGCCACAATGCCCAGGCCCTTCTTCAAAACCCTGACCCAAGTCATAGGGATATTCTGAAGTATAGCGCCCGTTATACTATGTTCATTACCCCATGTCTGCACTGCGCGCGCGCTGCCATGACAGCATGTCGATCTGGACGTTAGCAACAGCCAAGCGATTAAATTGCATGCGCGGTTCGGCAGAAGATCGCCGTGGAGGCAAATGAACAGTCGGAGATCAAAATAGACCACGTAGAAGTCTCTGACAACATACTATTGAATCCCCTCGACATATTTAACTACGCCTATATGTGCAACTGAGGACAGCTGTCTGTTCGATGTCACCCATATGCTTGGTGTAGTCTGCGCTATTCTCAGTTACAAGATGCTCACGTGCCCGCAGGTAGTTTATAGGCCCCTCTCGGGGGATCCGAAGTTACACCAAATTTAATTATGTCCACAAATAATCCCGCCTGGAAAAAACGGGTTGCTTCTACGTTCGAAGGCGTTCGCAGGAGAAGAGGATCTTGTAGGCCTTCTGCTTCAGATCTGCAGATGCAGTAGCGTGGAAACAACATCCCGCTGTTGACAGGCGTCATTCAATGCACCGCATCTGCAAACTACTGTCTCTGGCAAGTGTGTGGGTAGTAATCGTCTCTTTTGGATTTCAGTCACGCTGAATATGCACTAGGCCTGTTTCACAAGTCGGGTTCGCAACCCCCCTACTAGGAAGGTAAGCCTGATCTCGGGCTCCTGACCATCGCCCTCCTGGATCTCGGCATGTCACATCTCGATGATCAACGCGGACAAGCTTCCCGGTCACTATCGCAGTCCTATCGAATTCGAGAAACACCATATTCATGATTATATTACTGGCGTATCGGGGCTTATGCAAATTCCTAGCAGTTAAATTTGGCTCGCGAAACTGCGCAACATCTCGTCGATCCTGCCTCTCGGGAGCATCGATAAGACTCGCCGAGCTGCTTTTAACCTGCAGTCATCGGTCAATTCCCCCCAACGCCATCGATTTGATACTCCTCGCCGCATCTATAACCCTGAGGCTACATGTCCGCTCCCTGAGCATGAAATGCGGTGGGGCCATCCTGCGGGCATATTCGCCGGAAGCTAAGGCCAGCGGCCGGCTTGCCCACACACCCCTGGCTCCCTCGCACATATGCTTGATTATCGTGCAATTTGGGGACACATGCTGTCTGTGGATCCGCGCTGTTTCTTATCCTGGTCGATGGTCGATGGTCCCGCCAGGAGATCCTGCGGATTGCTGGCCGCGGACGAGCCAGGGCTGTCCGCCTGTCGTCACCGTTAAATGCCACGGAGCCCATTCCTCCCGGCCCTCGGCTTGGCCACTCGGCTTGGCCACTTCAGCGTCGTTAAATGACCGTGGTACTTAATTGCTGCAAGGTTTGATGATTACGCGACCTCAAAGCGTTCACCTTAGCTCGTCTTCTCCGCCCGCCTCTTCTCGCGATTCTGCTAACCCCCCTCCACAGTTTCAACATGACCTCCACCGATATCGTCCTCCGGTTCTCGTATCCCCCATCTGAGTCGAATTCGGACCTCCGTACGTTCAACATCTACAGGATCTACGACGGATCCACCGATCAAACCGAGTTGTATAAGGTTCGTCGTGCGGTTCTTACAAGTGTCAGTAGAGATCAATACTTTCCACAGTTCTACCACCCGAATACAGGCCTGGCGATTGGCGTGACGACTTTCCATCGCAAGAATACAAGTACTTCTAAATGGGAGACGGCCGGCGAGATCGAATGGTCTTCCTACACAAATGCCACCGTACATTTTGGAATTGACGAGGTCCGTCGTCTAAACAGCCTCTCAAACCACTAACGACTTGACAACCGGAATAGGTGTCCATGCGAGAATTGCGAAAACCGAAGAATAACAACAGCAAGTGAGGATGGGCGCTTATTTCGTCGTTCACGTCGCTTCCACTAACCCTTACCTGCAGATCACGACGGTTCAAAGCATCTGGCAGTGAATACAAGTGGAAGATCGGAGAAGAGGGGAACGGTCTCTTCGTACGTGCTGAATTAGATGCTAATGCTACATGATAAGATAAAGCTAAGAACCTCCAGTGCGTCGACTCCAGGGGAAAGAAAGTAGCAACATGGACGGAGAAAGACCTGACGCTGCGGGTGGAGCCACGGGTAGAAGGCATTCTCGACCGCGTTGTCGTGACATGTTTGCTAAATAACTGGATGAAGCACCAAAATGCGTGGTAGCGATACCCCCGCGGGGTAGTTTTGGACGAACGTCACCGAGCTTCGAATTGTACCACTACGATAATTTGATAATGTTAGCTTAGATCATGCACGAAGAGCACATCCAATTAAGCACGCACTTCGTCTCGTCCTCTTCTTATACATGATACGGTGACCGCACTCCCTACAACGGATGGGCTCTCTGGCCTTGATCTCGTTTTTTGCACCGCAGTCTGCCGTGTACGGTGAGGTGCGCTCTGGAAGCTTTTTCAAAGTTGACTCACCAGCACAGAGGTACTCCATGTCCTGCCTGGGGGCCTGCATGTAGCCAGAGGTCCCCCCGTTGGTGTTTGGTGCACCCTGNNGTCCTTGGTTCATGGTGTAGGTGAGGAGAGAAACGGTGTGTGACAGTGTCACCAATTCGAGCGACGCTTAGCAAGGCCCGATCTGACTCAGTCAGACGCGACCGAGGCTCGACGTCTTTCCAACCCAATGCATTTTCATCATGGCAGCCCTCTAGGCGATGCTACCTTCAATACAACGTTGCCTACACCCCACTTCCTCCGTTGCAAATACAACGTCCTGGGCATTCCTGAGCCTTTGTGGTGACTTGACGTCGCCATGCGCCTAGAATGTCACAGACGTCGATCCATATTCCTCCCGTCAATCTCACGATCACATTGAAGACCATCTCAGCGGGATCATTTGCCAAGGCGATCCAGCTGATGGTTATATGAGTGTAACCCATCTGTACGCTGTACTGCACTACAGGCTCGAAACCTGCAGGCTGCAGAGGCCGGTACCGGCGATGCCGAATTGGTTTTGGCCACTGACACTGGAGCTATCACCGTAGGTATCCAGATACTGGTGATTTCTGTCGTTACCATATCGCAGACATAACATGTGCTGAATTCTTAGGCATGGGCCTACAGAACGGTCGGGTTGCCAGAGCACGACAAAAGCCGTTGACTCCCGTGGAAACCTGCTGCGCCGCACCCGGATATCTCGAGAACCGTGCCTGTATAATAGATCCAAATCTCAGCCACGAGCCAATAAATTATCATCTACGCAGGTCCGAAGCTCCGAATTCATTCAGGTTCATTCTTCCGGCAATTGGGTTATCTACCCCTCGACCGCGTCCGAGAGGCTCGACGTCTCCTTGCCGACCGCGTTGGGATGATGGGCAAAACCGACGTCGACGTTTGGAGTTGGGATCTTTCAACGATCAGTTGCGCCCAGTTGAGGTAGCCAATCAACTAGGCAACTGGCCACACAAATAGCATGACAACTATTCTCTAGGCCACAGCCTCCGTGCCGACCTGTTTCCAAGGGCGTTTGACTCTTATATACTCTGCTATTGTCGCAGAATGCCTGTCCAGAGTTGTCTTCCCGCAACTTCCTGCAGCCCGTCGCACCCTGATGGCCCCCCTCCCCTCGTTCGTCGAACTCATGGCTTCGCTTGGAATGGAGGACACGCCTGTCTCGGCGGGCCAGCCGAGGACGCACTCGCGCGGTAGTTCCGTCTCTTCTGCGGCATCGTCATCATCGAGGGGCGACGAGAACGACTTCCAGCAGCCCCAGAGCGGGAATTATCTGCTGGTGCCTGCTCGCTATAGCGAGGGCTGGAAGTATAACGGGGATTCAGACGTGGAGTCGCCTTGCCTTTCCCGACATGGGAAAGGGAGGTACTCGCCATATTCTTCTGTGAGGGTGGGTCGCTTGCGATTGGACACTATGAAGTCGACTGACGCTCTATTCGTGCATAGGTTGCCAAGAGGAAGAGCGTCCCTTCCTTGCATCCCTCGTCGCTGCAGAATGGCACACCTGATAGGGTAAGTCACACCCAAGTGATTTCCTGTTGCCGTCGTAACCTTTGATGCACAGGCCACCTCGGCATCGCCACTGCGGTCGCCGCGGTTTTCTCAATCTCCTCGCCTCGAGAGGATGTCTCGACGCAGAGGCCAGACGTGGACAGGCGAGCCGGAGCTGCCTGCAATCACACCCATCTCCACATTCGTTCGACGAAAGTCGCCACATAGCCCGTCCGGGTCTCCCACCACCTCCACATTCCCTGCATCCGTCCTCGACCCGCCGACTCTCATCCCCCTGGCTCCCGTAGCGATCCCCGCGCTACCCACTCTTCTCCCATCATTCTGCCGTCCTGCGGTTGTAGAACATACTGCAGTCCCGGCTTCGAGTTGCACGTAGATGCATCGTTTCCTTCTTGTGCAGGTACTGAGTACATAACGGACAATATTCCTTCGATAGGCACCCCACTCCACTAGTCTACCTGTGAACTGTATTCGGACTATCTTATTCCTTATTTCTGGCGTGTATCTCGAATTTCCTCTTTATTGTCTACTCTAGCTCTATCCACGTATGTCGCTGTGCGCCGTTCTGCACCTTCATTTAGGCTTGCTACTTGCTACTTCACACCAGTCACAGTCGCGTCGCACATGGAACTGTTCACACATTGCTGTACCATTAGCTCTTTCATACATACACAGTACACAGCGCTGTCTCGCAGGTCTATCATTATCATACACTACACTCGGTCGTTTTCCTGTCTATCAATCGTGTGCGTCCTCTTCGGGACCTGGACATTGTTCCTGGAGCTCCCTAGCACTTGAATATTCGGTGCCGCACCAGAAGCAGTAGTGATATTTTTCGCGAAGGTAGTCCAATACCGTTTGCAGCTTGTCTTGGGGCTACCGTTTTACGAAGCGTTAGATCACATGCAGGAGGGTGTAGGCGTTCTCTTACCGTCAGCCCCAGGAATTTAACTGCCTTTTCTAATTGCTCAGGCGAGAACATAATCTCTTGGACGTGCTGGGCCTTTGGAGGACCGTCGTCATCGAGATCGGCGAGCGGGTGAAGCGCATCAGCCTCCATTTGCGACCGCAGGCGTTCTTGAACAGAGATTCTCGGATCTGCGGTGGGGTCCGGTATGAGTGTCCATCGTTCCGCCAGGGCTTCGAGGAGGCCGGCAGGATATGACTCGGGTTTGTCGGGATTTAGCCAGAGCACATTGAACTGGCCAACCATAACATTATTAAGAAGACGACAAGGATGCAAATTCAACGCATCGTACCGATATCCCAGCCTTCTCATCAAGGGTTACGCAGGTCATTTGGGCGGGCACCAAACGGCCCTCTGCTCGTCGTTGCTCGAACTCGCGGCGAGTACGATCCCGGTACGACTCCTGCGTCTCCACTTCCTCTACCTTGGCAATTTTGACCAAATGTTCCAGTTCTGTGGGAGATGCGGCACGTTTCCCCAACCCTATGCCTTTCCTTCCTGCGAAATGAACTAGTGAGGAAAGCGCCTGGTGGACTGTGAGGTTCGACGTACCGGCCCATTCGTTTATTGGAAGGGGTTCCAGCCGGTGCGGCTTAACCACGCCAGTAGGTGGTGGTGAAGCATCCGTCACTGCGGCAGACGAAGTCTCAGGAACGGGCGTCCCCTGCGCAGAATCCGGGGGCGAAGCGGCAGGAGCATCTTCAACCTTCCCCAGCGACTGCCCAGGCTTGAACCCCATCTTCATCATCATCGCCAGCGCCTTGTTACCAGAGCCACTCCCCGCCGCTTCCTCCTCGGCCGCCCTCTCGAACAGGCTCTTGCTGAGTCCCTCCTCTCGGGCCTCCACTTCCCGCTGACGTCTGCTCTTAACCCGATTCTGCTCATTGCGGATTTGCGCACGTTTCAACGCCTCTTTGCGTTTATCGCTGTAGGTTGTGGGCTTAGAAGGGGCAGGAGTTTGGACGAGAAACTTGTCCGAGAGGTAGTCGTCCTCGTTTTCCTCCTGCATCTTGGCCGTCAGTAGGGTTTACATATGCGAACAAACAAAGCGTAAATAACGCGACCGCCGCACCGCCCAGTCGCGTGATCGATCTATCAATTCATCTAGTTTCATCGGTATCACCCCTGGCACGTTCATCGCCGCCAGGACATTCGACACTGTTGACAGACCTTGGGAGACGACACGCGAAATCACCACCGATAGACAGAAATGGTGAAAGATTCGTCGTTACTGAATTGTGTAAGTAGACGAGAATACGTTATCGATGATCTGAACGGCACCAGACCGTTTGAAGGAAAGCAGCGCACAAACGCGAACACTGAACAGTTATGCAGACGCAGTAGAAGATGAACGAAATGCTGCGCAGCATGAACCGGCGACCGGGCGTAGAAAGTGCAACCAAAGGAGGCATTATGAGTCGTAAAAAGGGCATGGGTAGACATATGAGACTGTGAGCAGTCCGAATAATTAAGAAGCCATGACGGTGGCCTCGGGAGTGGCCTCCTCCTCAGCCGGAGCGCCAGTGGCAGCGGCCTCAGCCTCAGCCTCGGCCTTCTCCTCCTCCTCAACCTGCGTGTTCACAGCGATTTTGACTGCGATGGGCCTCCCACCCACATCCTTGCCCTGGAGTGCCTCGATGGCCTTCTGCTGCTCCTCCTCATCGCCAACATCGACGAAACCGTAGCCCTTGCTCTTGCGGGGGCGTCCCCAACGCCGGCGAACAATGCGGGCAGAGACGACCTTGATATTGGCATCGGTAAATAGAGCAGAGAGGCCAGCGTCATCGATGTTGAAACCGAGGTTGGCGACGAAGAGCACAGTCTTGGACGGCTCGCCGACGGGCTCCTCACCAGCGGGGCGAGGAGGACGAGGAGCGCGCTTCTTGCGAGGCTGTTTAGCAGCGTCACCCTCAGCGGTGGCGTCGCCCGCAGAAGCGTCGCCCTCGGCACCTTCCTGACGCTTGGGCTTCTTCTACACAAAGGATCTGGTTATAGAACGACTCGTGTTGGATGCGCAGTAACACTCACGGCGGCCTTCTTCTTTTTCTTCTTGGGCTTCTCGGCATCGCCGGCGGCGGCATCATCTGCCTTGTCGGCCTCACCGTTGGCCTCAGCATCAGTGACCTCGCCGGGAACGGCCTTGGCTCCACGCCTGCCAGGCCTCCTGCGAGCCTTCTTTTCCTTCTTTTCCTGGTCTTTCTGGTCAGCGGGCTTGGCGACCTCGACGATGATCGGACGACCGTCGAGCTCCTTCTTGTCAAGAGCCTCAACTGCCTTCTGCGCAGCCTCGGCACTCGTGAGAGCGACAAATCCGTAGCCGGCGGAACGTGTCCCGCGCATGATGACTTGGGCGGAGATGCTGAATGGATAAAGACGTAAACAAAGAAACATGTTGGGTGCGTGCCAGCGAATGCTGTGCAGACGACAGGAACGTACATGTCGCTTTCGACGGGCGCGAAGAATGCCTTCAGCCCTTCATCCGTAGTAGAGTACGCGAGGTTGCCTGCGAAGACCTGCGAGAATGTGTGAGGAGGAGGGCGGGGG
Source organism: Dentipellis fragilis (assembly GCA_004679275.1). Taxonomy (NCBI): domain Eukaryota; kingdom Fungi; phylum Basidiomycota; class Agaricomycetes; order Russulales; family Hericiaceae; genus Dentipellis; species Dentipellis fragilis. The sequence continues at coordinate 98,045 of SEOQ01000013.1, forward strand.
AGAAAGGAGTGAGAACAAA
>SEOQ01000130.1:0-46541 GCA_004679275.1 Dentipellis fragilis
GGGCAGGTCGGCAGCGGCACGTTGCACTCAAAGCTCGCGTACGACCAGCCCTCCTCGGGTGTGACGTGGATCGTGTAGTACCCCTCGCCACCGTGCTGCTCATCTTGTCCCTCGTCCTCAGCCGCGTGGCCCCACTTGAGCAGCGCGTTCGAGGAGTAGCCGCATGGCGAGAATGCATACGCATCGAGCGTCGTCAGGTGCGCGGGGAAGAGATCGGTGATGCCGATGGACGAGGAGAGCGCGCATGCGCGCTCGGACGGCGTGGTCTCGTCAGTTTCGGGCCCGAAGATGAATGCGTTGCTGGTGTCGGGCGCGAGGCGCGTCATGAGGATCTCGATGGTATAGTCGATGTTCTGGGACAGGCCATGGGGGCCGGGCTGCTCGGGCGCGGGGGCGGCCGAGTCGTGGAGCGGCTTGGCAGGCGACACTGGGGACCCTGTGTAGTCCTCGGAGGGATTGGTGAGGTACAGCAGCCAGTGGTCCCCGTTGACTTTTCCGACGGTGTAGGCGGCGCCGTTCTGGAATATGCCATCGAGGAATTCGACTTCATTCTTCCATTCCCTATGGAGGTCGGACTGACGCTCCGGGAAGAAGTACGACTTGCGCGACCAGAAGAAGCGGTAGACGGACGGCAGGCCGGCGTGCTCGCGCGCAATGTCGAGGATTCGGGGGAGTCCGAGGAGGTTGAGGGTCGTTCCACATGTCTTGAGGATAAGACGGTGCGGGGATATGAACAGAGAAGATTCGCTGGACAGGCAAATGGCTATGTCAGCGCGTGCTCTACTATTAGGATATGATGGAGGAATCAAGGCAAGACGTGCGTCCATCATATGTCGCCTGCCTTGCAAGGCATATCTGATTGATCAGACTGCTTTCTTTCAAGACAGCGAGCACATAGATGGAAAGCCGAGTGAGACCCATAGGGCCAAATTTGGGAGTACACGACCGACAGCACAGACAGGTGCCAGAGTATTAAGGGCAACACTGCTTGTGGTCTTTGTTCTTTTGCCTTTCCATGGCACGAGGAATACAGCGGTAGGATCGCAAAAGACTCACCTTAGAAGATACGCGTCAATTTCGTCGCCTTGGACGACGCTCAGGACTTGGCACTTGACGATGTCAAGCATGTCCTCCCATATGGACCTGTCCACCTTGCGCAGGCCATATCTGCCGTCGCTCGTGGACGAGGCACCCGGCACGAGAGCCGGAGAAGGTGCGAACCAAATTTCTAGAAGCTTTTCGGGGCCTTCAAAAGGCGAAGAGTTGTTGACATCGGCAGAGCTTGCCATCAGTGCTGGGTGGATTTTATGGGGGTTTGAAAGAGAATAGGGTGAGGGTGTCTAGGCGGGGTATTAGACGGCCTGAATGGCGTCTTTGGTCCAAGTGTAAGGTATCTTGAGTAGTGATGCTATCGAAGTGCGAGTGGAACAGATACGCCGCTGGGGGCTGCCGCCGGATGCATAAGACGTTAAGCGAGAAAGAGGATGAAGAGAGAGTTGGTCAAGCCAAAGGAGAAGAGTACAATAGCCTCGACGCCTGTTGAATGGGAGGTCGCGTAGGACGATGATCGATGCTCGGTTGCGCTGAGCGAAAATTGAGGGCAAGACCCAGTCAAGGCAACTGCCAGTGACCTCACCATCACGTTGGCCCTGTTATGTCAGCTCTTTCACGCCGTGCCGGCAAGCCTCGTCTACCAGCCACATCACTCCTCCTCGTCCCCGACGGTGTGCGCGTCCACGGCCGCACTCACAATAAAATACTGCACACACCTGCCCACCCTCACCCTCTCTTTTTCTCCTCGTCTGCACCGTCCTCCACCATGTTGCGCCGAATATTGCCGCGCGTGGGCATCCTGCGCGCCATCCTCCCTCGCGTCTCCCAACCCCTCCTCCCCGTCACCTCACGTTTCATGTCCACAGCAGAGACAAGAACACTCACCCGTGCACCCCGCATATCCTCCTTCCGCATATTCCACTCCTCCCCCACGCGCTTCGGCTCACCCCCCGCCTCCCCGACCTCGCCCACCGAAATTCCAAATGCCTCCCTCACCCAGCGCCTCAAAACACTCATCAAGTCGTACGGCTGGTACGCGCTCGGCGTGTACGCCGTCATTGCCGTGCTCGACTTCGGCGTCGCCTTTGTCGGTATCAACCTGCTCGGCGCCGAATACGTCTCGAGCGTCACCGCGTCCGTGAAAAGCTACGTCCTGAGCATGGTCACCCGGCCACCCGAGCCCGGCCGCGAGGGTATCGAGGACACGACGGCACCCGGCGGGAAAGAGAGCCTCTACGCGATGCTNGTCCTGGCGTANACCGTACACAAGACGCTCTTCCTGCCCGTACGCATCGGGCTCACCGCGACGCTGACGCCGCGGCTCGTCGGCTGGCTGCGGATGCGCGGGTGGGCGGGCAAGGAGGGCACGAAGAGGGCCGCGGCGCAGATGAGGGAGCGATTGAGGGAGCACGGCGAGCGGGACTAATTCATTTCACTGCGTCTAATCTTGGCTATCCATAATGTGGCTCTGTCAGGCCGAGGGCGTCGTTCTGGGCTTGAGTTGCGTATGCTGCTCTCATACTTGTACATCTGCGCGCCCGCATATACATATAGTACGCGTCAACTTCCTCGATTCAATATTGCCATCCGTTGTGTTTATTACTGTTATAGGTACACCACCACTCCTCACACATGGACTACTTAGAAGTACAATCTGATATCTTCCGCTATTTGTACATGCAGGCAGGCGCACAATGTTCGCAGCCCACTACCGAGGTTGTTCGTAGTATGGGTAAATGGCAAAAATGCAGTGGGAGATTTGCGGAAGGAACTCCGTTACGCTGTCGCGATGGGGGCTTCGTCCGCTAGAGCACAGAACATCCCTCGGTCAGTACCTTCCAATGGCGGCAAGAACGCTGGGAGTATCCTACCGGAAAGGATTCCATCCTTCACAAGCTCCTCGGGTTTAGGCCGCTGCTGCAGCTTCTGATCCAGCTTATCCTAGACGGCGAAACACATGCAGATCAAGTTCAGACACTGTTGCCATAGACATCTGCGATTAACCGCCACCGATCTGACGTACCTCGAGCTGAGAGCGCTGCAGCTTCTCCTTTGCAGCCTGCAGTGCGGGCGCGACGTTATCCTCTGCTCTCGATTCAGCACCGATGTACTATCGCAACAAAGATATGGCTTACGCTTCAGGATGTTGCGCTCCTGCAGCTCATGTTTGTCGGGGCGCTGCCCGATGTACTTCTCGAGCGCCTGGACGGTGCTCTCGTCGAGCGTAGACGACCTGCGCACTGGGCGCGGGGTAGTGCCTGTGGAAGCAGCGGCAGCGGCGACAGTCGCTGTACAAGACACCCCATCCGACCATGGGTGGTATCAGTGGATCTGCAGACCAAGGATGCGAGAGGCGCTGGGCGTATACGTACACATGGTGCAGCTATAGATCGGGGTCGTTTGTATGTGAGACTGATTTGAGATGTGGTGTGCGGCTTGCTTGGTGAGAGGGAATTTATGGGCTTCGGGATGGGTCTGGATGGGCGGTGGGGATCTGGAAGGCTGGACGCTTGTTGTTGGAGAGCTCGAGCCTGCGGGGTTCTGCTTTAGTGCCAATGCTTCGCCGGCCGGATGCTGTCCATTCGGACCATAGCAACAGGGGTTAGGGTCCCTTCGTAACCTGCTTTCAGACAGGAAATCTCCATTTGACACCCTACAAGACTCCATTAAATTTGCCTACGGAGAGCCAGTGAAATCGTAAGCGAAATCCAATTGCGGTCAATAAAACACATGCAGCACACGTTGGTTGAAAGGTACATAAAAACGATCCAAGTCAGGCTCGAACCCAGGGGGTCATGAAACATTAGCGAGCGCATATCATTGGCCGATCGTTGAACCGGTCAGGGGCATCACTAGGTGACCTGTGCTTCCAACTGAGCTAGACGGGAGCTTCTTACAAAGAAGTGTGTCTATTCGGATGGGATATGGGTAGAAGAGCTCAATGGAATGCGGCAGGGCGTAGCATTTGGGCGCTACAAGCGGTTCAAGCTGAAGCCCATTCGAGGGATAAAGATGCATCCACTCGAGGACGGGACGATTCACCCTGGCGACATCGCGCTTTACCAGGATGCCTTTCGACGCGACTGGCGCTTCATACAAGGCGGGTTGATGTACGCGATGGGCGAGAATCGAGAGTTCTGGAACTGCGTGCTCAACTGGCATAGTATCGCGCACACTACGGGGTGCGAGGAGTGGGACGCGCTGTTTGAGACGCTCAAAGCGGATGGGTACAGGAAGGACACGCTCACGTGTATGGTGAGTACATTCCTCGTGTCGCGCACATCGTTGCTGAAGCATGTCGGGAGTACAGTTTTTCAATATGCCGAGTGGGTGTAGAACATACAAATGCCCGTTCAGGCATGATATCGCCACGGCGGAAGAGGCGCGCGAACGCGTCCTAAACACGCGCCGCGAGGTCATGAGGAAGCCGACTGCGCGTCAGTTCCAGGCACACTTCCTTGCACTCGACAAGCGTAGACGCCCGGGCTACAGCGAGGAAGACGCAGAGGCAGAACATTTAGTACAGAAGAACGTCGTCGCCTATTGCGCAAACATCAAGTGTAATAGACCGAGATGGAAGAACGACCCCCCTGACAAATTGCGCGTCTGCTCCCGTTGTGGGTGAACGTATTATTGCTCGGTGCGTGGCTAAGGCCGTAAGATTGATATGCTGACGCGTGCTGCGACCAGACTGAGTGTCAGAAGCTGGATTGGAAGCGGCACAAGAAGGAACCGTGCAGTCCTCTTGAGGAAATCATCAGGGAAGACTGGTCATGGGATAAAGATGAGCGCAAAGGGACGACGATGATGGGTATGTCACCGCTGTTCCGTCCGAGATATGGATCATTGTGTTCTGACTGTGCCATCTGCAGAAGAAGTTTCTAAAAATACGTTCCAGTTTGTGCGTTTGGAAGTGCCGACCGGATGTTGAATCAACTGGCTTCATTCGGTGTGCTGCGGCTAAGGCTGGTACAGGATGACAGACCTCTCAAATACCTCGGAACAGAATAGCGAATCATAATGTTAAACAGCACGCACAAACTGACGCTACAAAATCCTGTCCTAGTCATCTTTCTTCTGCGATGTTCACTCGCCGGTGGGGCCCCTGGTGTAGGGAAGCTGTCGAAGGCGTGAGCATGAAACCACATCAGACTAGAGACAGCATCAATCAACTCACAACTTCGATCCAGTACCTGCTCGGTTTTTATACATGTTAGCGATCCTCAAATCACAACCACTCCGCGGAATACAGAACACTAACCCGTCGGGGTCCTTGATGAATGCGATATGCTTCATCTTACCATCAGTGAGGCGCTTCTGGAAGGGTACGCCGAGCTTTTCAAAGCGCGCACAGGCTTCCTCGACGTCTACGCAGGTGATGGCGATGTGGCCAAAGCCCTTGGGCTCCGAGTTGCCGTTATGGTAGGGCGTCTCGGCGACGTTCTCCGTGCCGTGGTTATGGGTCAGTTCCAAGATACCTGTGCATCATGAGGTTCGCTTTTTATGGAACGATAAGGCCAATGTCTGACCTTCGCGGCTGAGCTGCTGCTTCTCCTTCTGCTCAGCCGAATCGGCACCGCCAGAGTGGTCGAAGGCAAGGAAGTAGAGCGTGAAGTCGCTGAAGTCATGCTCTAGGGGCCTGTGAGCATTAGTGCTACGAGCGGAGCAGCTGATCACGGTGCGCACGCGAGATAAGATCCATTCCCAGAACCTGTCCAGCAATTATGAGTTTACGCTGCGGGTTGTGGGAACACAGCAAACTCACATCAGTGTAGAAGGGGATGGAGACCTTTGGATCTCTGACACGAAGCATCGTGTGGTTGAACTGTAACTCCCATGAGCACTTTATTTCTTCGCGTTGCTCGCATCGCACGCACCCTGAAGCTGGCTGTTTCTTCGGTGCGCGGCATGCTGTGGTCGATTGAGCTGCGGAAGGTGCGAGTGAGAGATGGAAAGAAGGACGATGGGGGTGGGAGAGCAGGGAGCGAATTATATATGTGGAGACGCAGAATGGGAGAATGCAAAGCAGGGACACGGAAGCGGAGGGGCGCAAGGTTCATGGGGAGAGAATCGATGTCACGATGGCTGCGTCCGATAAGTCTCTGTGCGCGTGACATCATCGTATCCTCACTGTCCACGTGCCCCGACGCGACGCGAAATGGTTGATTCACGCGACACGGCCCACGTGATGTGTCTGCTTATTCCTTCCGCTCCGTTCGTTTTCGGCCGTTTTCGCCTCTTGTTCATCAACCACCACCATCCTTCCTCTATGTCCCCTAACGCGTCCCCACAGACGCTCCCCTTCAAATATCGTCGCAAAAGCTTGTCTGTCGAACCTAGCCCTCCTTCTCCCTCCCCCTCCCCCTCCCGCCCCTATCCTTCTTCATCCTTCCGCTACGCGGATCAATTCAGCCCATACACCCACAAATCAACAACCTCCTCCAAATGGGCGCATACAGCCATTGATGATGATTATGAACTGCCGTTTATGAGCGACGATGCTGCTAGCGTCGCTCCGTTAACGGAGTCCTATCCCTCCTCTCCTTCCCTTGCGCCACCCTCCCCGCGTCTACACGACGCGGAAGATGTGTACGTTGATATCGTCTCATCCTCCCCTGTCCGTGACTCCGCCTTTGTGGTCTCGGCATCAAGTAGGCGCTCTCGTCTCCCGCTCCTCCGATGTGACTCCGAACAGGACGGCTATGAGCCTAGATGCGATAAGGCTTTCGAATCGCGGACACGTGTCGAGAGTTTGATCCACCAGCGCCTCAGCAGCCAGAAGCCGCAGCCGGATTTCAAGCACGACGATACAGACGAAGATGTCGCAGCTGCGCTCTTGGCCTTGCACGCACAACCTCGTCTCTCCGTTCCTCAGGTGACGACGATTCCCACACGAGCACCAGNACCTCCACTTTCGGCATCGACGTCTGCTTCTCTGCACTTCCTTCTGTCCCCTCTAGATCCATCAGCACCAGCACATGCCTCTGCTCTGACCACCGTGCACACGAGTGTCGGTCTGGCACCCGCGATTTCATCTATCGATTCCATCGAGGTCGCACGATCCGTCGAGACACCGGAGTATGGCATAGTCAAGGAAGAACCCGATCTCCCTGTTGAGGTGCACGAACCTGAAGATCCACCCGACGATCTGCCTGAAGTGGATGGATACGGACGAGGGGTATCTCCACTTTCCTCCCTTCCGCACTCATCTCCTTTCTCGGATGCTCTTGATCTGGATTCTGATGTTCACGTCGACGTGGCGTACGACGTGTCTGCAACCGTAGGGTCAACCTCCGATGAAACACACGAAACAGAAGTTCTTGAAGATCACGCCGATCATGCGGTCGTGTCCACCGAAGCTTCCGTTAGCGCTGTGGTGAAGGCTTCGTCTGAAAGCTCATCAGACAACGCGGGTGACTTCATCGATGACGATGTATCGGTGAGTATCAATAATTTGGCTTCTGCCTTTCATTCGATCAACGTGCTGCAGCCGCGCTATTCTTTTCTTGCTTTACATCCTGCATTTGATGTAATTCTGACACATGCATCGTTCTAGGTTTCATCCAAGATATATGCTTCATCACCTCTTTCTTCACCACCAGCATCGCCCGCTCTCGTTCACGACGAACTTCCTGCATCAAAACCCGAGGCTACACATGACCTCCCCTTCTCTGATGATCAGTCGGCTTCCGCTACCGCGCCTGTGCCGAGACGCAAGGCTGAGGCCGACGCAAGGCGGCCGAAGAAACGCAGGCTTGTCATTACCTGGACCGACGACGAAGACGAAGCGACGCACTTTCCTCGCAAAATGGCGAAGACACATGATGACGCCCGCGCCACAGGCGTTTCAGAGCCTAAGAAGCTTTCTTCCCATAACAAGCCAGACGTGAAACCGGAGCCCCGGCTAAAGTCAAAGCCGAAGGTCAAGCGCGAAGGCGAAGATAAGGAAGACTCTGAGCTTTCTCTTCGTGTTCAGGACCGGAAAGCCAACTCCCGTGCCGCCCAACGCAAACCACGGAGGCTTTCCGAGAAGGGCACGGTGAAAGACAGGCCCAAGCCCATCGCGAAGTCGAAGGCCAAAGCCAAGCGGAAGCGTTTGGAAAGCAGCGACGAAGAGGACAATGATACTCAGGCCGGTTCAATCCAGACTGACGCGGAGACGAACCCCGACGACAGCGTGCCCTCGGAACCTGAACCTCCGTTGCTTGGCATCGTCATCGAGACCCTGGCGTTCGCACGCGCATCTTCGTGGCCAGCCGAGGTCGTTTGGCGCGAAGTTAGAACCGCTTATCCTAACACGTTTGGAGGCTCCCGAGAGGGTTCGGCAAGTTCTGACTATGGAGACGACGACGACGGAGGCCGAGCGCGGGTGGAGTCGGTGCTTGAGTGGGGCGTGCGCAGACGTGTGTTTGGAAGGATAGAGAGCTCCGGAGAGGTATGTCTTATCCCTGTTTCTGACCGTTATCGTCTTGACGTGCGCTTCTCAGTCTCTGCCTCCGTCGTATTTCTATCTCGCCGCTCTGGATCCGGATCGTGAGCGTGGAGCCCTGCTAGCCACCCTTGCCCCGCGTCCCGCGAAGCGCGCAGAGACGATGAAGTACAAGCAGTATTACTGGCGTCCAGTGCGCATGGCTGTGCCTGAGCGGCGCAGCGGGCGCAGCACGCGGAAGAAAGAGAAAACCGAAGTTGATGAAGAGCATAAGGAGCACATGTGGGAGGTCGATTGGGAGGAATCGTAGGCGTCGTGACCCGTTTACTCTTCTTAAACACGTTGCAATTGAACTTTGGCCCGCAAGCATCTGACGACCGATACGTTTTCACGACTGGTTTTCTCTGCAGTTGCCTCGTCCATATTTTATTCGCTCTACTTATTCGTTCTGTCACCATGCACGCAGTCTGTCTGTCTGTTCACATCTGTCGATTTGTTTGTTCACTACTGTTCAGTCAATAATGCCGTGTCTCGTTAGCTAATGCTACTTACTTACTACCTTTACTCTTTGTTTTGTTGTGATAGCCCATTACTGTATTAGCTACGAGGCGAAGTGAGAGAATATGCCACATGCCCTATCATGGATGTCAAGTAATTGTCTTCCGGTGTGCCTTGGAAGTTAGTCTCGATGGAAAGGCCTGAAGCGCCTTGTTATCAAAGAGTGTGTATATAATAAGGAATGTGCGTAGATACAAGGAGGGACGGTAAAAGAACGGAAGAAAAAGGATCAAAGTCCGATAGCCTTTAGCCAGGGCGATATAGGTGTGCTGCTGTCTTTTCTACACTTTACAGATGGGTGTTATTCCACAACGAACGCACGACAAAGTCGGCGGGATTGGGAGATTTATTGGTCGACAGGGCAGGATTGAATTTGAAGATAACTGAAAATATCGAATTCTATAGTCAGCTCGTCGCTTGATAAAGGACACCGAAGACACTTACGCGTGCGATCCTGTCCAGGAATCAGGTAGAATCCGTTTGAGGGCTGCCCAGTGACCGAATCGACGAAGTAGCCCACTGTGCCTGCGGGATGGTCAAGCCATGTCCACGGCCCGACGCCTCCTGCAGCAGACACGGTGAACGACGTTTCTCCGGAGCTAACCTTCCCAGGCGTAATGCTGATCTTGGGGTCAACGAGCGAGGAGATGGACAACGAAGCCGGGTTGAACTGTGTACGTGTGAGTGTATTCGTTAGTGGGTAGAAAAGCTGGGGCGGTAAAACTGGAACGTACGTATTGCTCGTTCGTCACGGTCTTGCCATCAACTTGCGCAGTCACGTTCAGCAAAAGCCACACATCTGTCGGCAACTTCCAGGGAGGCAGGATGGTCAGGAGGCTCAGCCCCGAATACAGCACTGTGTTGTTCAAAGTTGGCACTGAGAAGCTCTGCTGCGTAGAGTTCAACGAGTTTCCACTCCAGTCATACCATGTCCACTGTGCCTGGCCGTGGACCGTTTCAAGGCGGTCCGACGTGATGGTGATGTCCAGCTTCTCAAGGAGCGGGTCCCAGAACGGATAGATGATGACGGGCGAGAACATATCCGTGAGCGCGTACTGCAGCACCTTCCAGCGCCCGGAGTATTCGATGCTGGACCAGCTCACGCCCTGCCAGATGTCATTCAGCTGCCACACCAGAGCGCCCATGTTGTTCTCAGCCGACCCGGCACCACGCCGGTAGAAGGCAATTTGGGACTCCATGGTCATCGCCTGGAAAATCTGCGTGCTGTAGCACCATTGGGCGAACGTCTGGTTCGAGTCGCTCGTTCCGGGAGTGGGCAACCACAGGTTTACGGCGCTAGACATCTGGCTTTGGCCCTGCCATGCGTTCGGGTTCGGCCAGGTGAGGCCTCCGGCGGGAGGATGGTGATCGCGGGAAGTGACGACGTCTGAGTTGAAAGAGAAGTCGGACGGCTTGGTCAAAGCCTCCTCCCAGCTGTAGAAAGAGGGCATAGAGTGATACCTGCGATGTGGGTAGTCGTCAACAAAGTAATTTCGATATGCAAGCCGAAGTACGGACCCAAACTCGTTAACAAATCTAGAGACGGGGAAGGTTGAGTAGCTGAAGGCATGTGAGGGATCATAGTCGTATCGCTCTATATTGGCCGATCAGGACTTCAAGATCATTCGACGAGATGGTCAGCTCTGCTCACCAGCATTTCCGTATACCTCTCCGAGCGTGGCATTTCCGAATCGCAGGACCAAGGGATCGAGAGTCAGCACGCCGTGCGTAGTCGAGCAATCCGTGTAAGGTACCTTGTCGACAATTATAAGAAGTCACAAACCAGATACCACTAATGAGGTCATACCGAATTGGTCTCTTGATAGGTAATGTCGTGGAGGAAGTTCTGGAACAAGGTGACAAACTACCGAACAATGTGTCATTGGGCTGCTGAAGCAAAGCGAGGCATATCACTGACCTCATCCAAGAGATGTTGGCCAAACAGTAGGCTTGCAACCTGGGCGATTTCCTCGATTTCATTTCCACCGGCCCATTGGACGTTGCTCGCGTGCTTGTTGATGCGACGCACATTCTGCCGCACCTCGGTGTTGACCGAATCCAACAGGAAGTCGTTCAGGCCGTACAGTGCGTCGGAGAAAATGAACTCAGACCATGTCATAATGCCGATCTCATCGCAGATGGAGTAGAACGAGTAGGTGTCTGTGCTATGCGGAGGGTAATGGGTTGCTGCGGTTGAAGAAGGTTGATAGGCGCCTCCACCCCAGACACGAAGCTAGACAAGGTATCAACATACAATGTTTGTCAATAGTATGGCAGTGTCCGTACCATGTTCTGACCACCGGCCACGGCACTTTCAAGCACCCATTGGGCCTTCTCGTCGGTTATACGAGCGTAGAACGGATCAAAGGGAACAATATTCGTGCCGACTGCGTAGAAGGCCTTCCCGTTGATCTCGAAATGCCACTGGTCACCAGGCGTAATCCCGCGTTGCTTCACCTCGTCGTCGGAGTAACGAGTCTGCAACAGTCTGATTGTACGGAAACCGACAGGGGTCGTAAAGGAGATGTCGTCTGAGCCAAAGCCGAGGTCCAAAGTTATTGTCAAATTGTAGAGTTGGGGAGTTCCAAGATTATGTGGGTACCAACGCTGGGGGAGGCTATCGTCGATCGAGAAGTTGGCCCGTAGCCACGTGGGCTTGCTAACGATGCTGCCCGAAGAGCCACTGGGTAGGGCATCAAGAGGACCGATGGCCACTGGTCCAGACTTGAAGTTAAGCTCCGGAATAGAAATTGACAGAGATGGGGACGAGGCTGAGACAGCAGAATGTACACCTAGGCTGATATTGACAACCCAGGGTGCGCCTTGATCCGGTTCGCTCTGCGCAGCGTCGACATAACTCCGCTTGAAAATATCGATTGACGACTCGGAAATTAGGAGTGGTGTTCCGCTGCCACCAGACGCGTTTTGGCTTGGAAGGCCGGAAGGAGCGGAAGCGCTACTGGAAATTGCAACTGGAGATGCGGCGGCAGTGCTCGTAGAAACCTGGCCAGAGATTGCGGAAGGGCTTCCCGATGACGTGGAAGCACTGCCGGAGACTGCGGAAAAATCGGTAGAAGGCACAACGTCACTGCTATGGGATACGGCACGGCCCCAAAATCGGGGTGTCTTGCTCGCAGTAGGTGAGGCTGAAGGCGGCGGAGACAATCCTGCGGTTTGGTTGCTGTTGATAACGGAAAAGAGTGAAGACAATGCAGCCTGAGGTATTGAGAAAGTTGCTGTCGTCTCCACTGGGGCAGGAGTCGAAGTCGAAGGCAGAGCACTGGTCTCATTGGATGGCGCAGCAGTGTTATTGCCGGAGCCTGTCAGAGTGATGAAGTACGCAGGCTTATGAATACCTGTGGGGACGAAAGCGGGACCCTGAAGGGCGATTAGTATTAACGACGATAGTAAATTGATGAGGCTACGTACCCAATCCCATCCAAAATCTGACTGTGTTTTCCGAATCCAGGTACGAACTCCGGGGTATTCGAACTACGAAACAATGTCAGCTGATGAGAGTGGACATGTCGGGGGCTACTTACGTCGACCGTCAGCAAAGATTCGGTGTCCGGTCTGTTAGTAACGTTCTGGCCATAGAACCAAGCCGACTCGAAAGCAAGAGTCAAGTTCGTGTTGCCGTTAACCGGCGAAGCTAGCAAATCCGACACGTCGTAGACGTATTGTTGGAACTCATTGTTGACCCAGGCGACGGGATGCCCAGCAAGAGTCTAATACCAATGCAAACAAGGAATACGATAAGACCGTGGAAAATCTCCAAGAATGAATCACGCACGATATTGGCGATCGTATCGATGCCGTAGAAGACAAGGAGCGTCTTGTCCGAAGAGTTGGAGGAACCTGACTTAAGGAATGGCGAGATATCGGCGGTGTAGGTCCAATTATCGTTTACAATCCAACGCTGGTCAAAATCTAATAGAAAATGTCAGCTGACACCAAGTACCACGTGTTACAAGGAAGCGACGACGAACCGTTTTCTTCTAGCAGAGGCTCGGTGATAATACTAGCACGCATGAGGTCCAGGTGAACCTCGGATGGTACCGCGCCAGGAACTACGATGGAGCCATTTTGACTGCTCAAAGACCACTGTAAATCCGAAAGGCTGAAGACGTCTGCCAACGCCAGGGAAGGCAGGACAGCAGCCCAGAGTGCGGACTGCAAACGTCGACCCATGGCTGGCTAAAAGTTACGCATGGACGGATGAGGGTCTTATAGTCCTGGTGGCGTTAGGACATAGTGACCCGATGATCTGCTATGGTGAAGAGTTGAGCAATGGGTCGACTAATGTGACGCGCCAGAGTCAAGATCGCAGCCGATAGAAGCATCAAAGCCGTGCACACGCCTTCGCAGGAAGCGAACATTGTTCGTGTTTATTGAGCGGGCGGAATGCATTTTCGGCCAACATGACGAGTTCTTGTCCCTGAAGAGCACGGCGTTGACTTACGAAGACCTGCCTGACGAGCAATTTACGGTGCTGGGGACCATATGGTACCGTAAGTGCTTGAGAAAAGAGAAGCAACTAGACAACAGCTGCCGGCGAACCTGTACATCATGTCATTCGACTGTGTCAAGCCGGGCTCAAGGCCCGTGTTTGAAGTGGAGACAATTGGCTGCAATTGACAGTTGACGATGAATTATTTGGAGTGCCGAGATCATTTTAGTATATCGCTGAGAACCGGTCATTGAAGACACGTTTGGTGACGGAAAGTATCTCATGGAGGCCGGGACTGAGCGGCGCCAGCAGTCACAGTGACGGCAGTCTGAGAGACGGAGTCCATATGGGAATACAACGCGTTTTGGAAGCATTCGGGACTTGGAGATCGGCAGAGCTACGTTTCTTTGTAAATAAGAGGACTGTGCAACCGTGACTGCATATACTCACTACATATTGACTTGGTTTGGCCACCCGGGGTACGAATGAATTGAAGGAAAGACCGTCTAGTGGAACCACGCGCGTCGACTCGGACGCGTCGTGCAGGTTGCACTAGTATCCTCGCTTAGCACCATGTCTCGAGCTCCTTCAGCAGGACCGTCCTCAGACCCTAAAGCAATTGCACCGACCCTTTTCTCCACTTTGCAAACATATACAACACCGACAAGCTTTTTGCTGCCATCCGACTCACAACCTGTCCACCCCTTTTCTGCCAAATCCACAGAGACCATCGCATCTTTGCGTGCTCTCCTGGGCACGACAGACCGCCTCTTGCATTCTACCAATGTTCATCTGTCAACCCCGGTCAAGGAGTCCAAAACTGTCTCCCTTATGAGACAGTATACAGTTGGGATGTTCTCCATGAATCTGGTCAGTATATCCATAAACGCACCCTTCGCATCCACCCTCCCGCTGAGGCCCTCTTTCGCACAACGCGCGCTGTTTCCCATTTTTCGCGTCTTTCATGGCTAATTGGGTGTCGCTATCGGTAGCCAGACTGGTCAATACATCCAGCACATGCTTTCCACTCTGCGTCCATCTCCCTCAAACTATGGTGAGGACGTGCCTCTTAACCCGGACGAAATGGCGGAATGGGTCATCAACCGTGTCATCTCATATGGCACGTCAGTGGGGATGGAGGCATTTCCAGAGGCTGAGGCTTCGGGACGAAGGACTTTGGTTCTTGGTGGGCAGGTGCTGGTGGTCGACGTCGAATTTGCCGTGACGCCATCTGTTGACGTTGTGGGTGTCCGCACCTCTTACGCGGTCCCCACTGGAAATTCGTCCTCAAGCATGAACGGAACAAACAGTTCGGGCTCTGTGTCTGTCGACGCCCACATATTTGACACGCTCCGGCTATTCATCGAAGAGGCCTCGAAAGGCGAGCATGCAGATGCATTGGAGGTTGGACGACTGGGAAAGAGTATTCGGGAGGGTCTGGGATATCTGATGTTGCTGGACCGTCTAGCGGTAGCTGAGGGAGACCAAGGCCTTCGGTGGTTCACAGAGCTAGAGACTTTGGGGAGGTCATTAGAAAAATTGGCGAAGGATGAAGCCAAAGCTGTTTCTAGGTCAGTCTTAACGTCTGGTTCCAGGAGTATGGGGCCGAAGCTTAACGTTACTCGTCGAACAGCGCGCTAGGCTCACAGCTTACGCCCCTCGACATATTCCTCTTACGAGCCCATGTACTTCCGCTCCCATACCTTCTCCCGGGTTCGCCAACGCTTGCATTACTCGCGCACCTTTCCCCGCGCGCGTACCTGTCCATCCTCCGGTCTTCACCACCAGCAGATGCCTCGCCTGCTGAAAATATTCCCACTCTGGACGTCCCGATCACGCACCTTCGCAATGTCCTTGCTTTGTATCCTCTTCTAGAAGGTTGCGCTCTCGCCCTGCTTACACTTATCCAATTACCTCAAAACAGTCCCCATCTACGCCCGCCTCCTACTGCAGAGTTGGCATCACTGAATGCGCGCCCAACATTCCCGCTCCATCCCTCCGCTGCTGAAACGGACCACACTTTCCCTCTTCCCTTGAACCTACCTATGACTCCAGGATCGCAGTACGCGTGGATCCTAGATTTCACAGGAAATGGACGGACATCTGGCGTCGTGATGTCGCAGAGTCGAATGCATGAAATTGAAAACGTCATAAACCCACTCAGTGGAATCGGGAATAATATCGCGCACGGAAGCATGGGCAGCGTAGGCAGCAGGAGAGGCTGGGTAGATTTGCTCGTACGTCTACCGTCAGTGAGCATCGCAAAAAGCAATCACTAACACGAGCAATTTTGTGTTCAACAGTTGGATCTCAAAGGTGGAGCCATGGTTTCTTCAATACCCCAGTGCTATGTGGCCAACTACGTACGTGGGATACTTCTGCTTTCTGTAACTCGTGATTATTCACCTCCCATGGGTGCCATCTTTAGGTCTCACCCACAAATTCCCATCCTCCACTGAGAATGCGTCTCACCGTGCCTGATGAACCTGGATTCTTCCTTGAACGAGTCCAAGTCTACACGATGCGAGAGGTTTGGGCGATCATGGAGGTGCGATGGTGTTTCGCCTCATCCGCCTCTTGCGCGATTCCACGTCCACAACTCAATTACCTGTATTACAGATTGTGCGGGAGCAATGTTGGCTGAACGAAGCGCTGAAGGCTTGCAATTGGTCCGTGGAGGGTTTGACCAATCCATCGGCCGAAGATGCTACGAGTACCGAGAAAGAAGGAGCTCCAAATGAAGACGAGCTACAGGCCCTCCTGGATGGTAGCTGTTCTCTCTGCTCTTTGTCCCCACGTCTTTCTCACGATCATGGCGGGGACTAGGAACCTTCATGCCTCGCAAGCTTCCAGTCAACGTGTACCTCCCTTCTTCACCCGTTCCACATCCGACACTGCCGTCCTCTGCCCTATTCCCGTCGCCGTCTACCACGCCACCACGCATTCTGCTGACACTCCCAGAGCGCGCTCCCATATCGGGACTCGTGAATATCCTAATTGAATATGATTCTGCGAAGCCGCGCGGCGTTAGCCTACAGGTGCAAGGTGCGGTAGGCGTCGATCTATCGATTGAAAGCCTGGAGGAAACCGTTCGACGGGGTGGCATCTGGGGTGTACCAGGCAAGATATGGACAAAGGCTGGAGTGTAGCATGGCCCTCGTTGGTGCCACGATGGTGGCAGGGATCTGGACTCAAAATAGTAGTGTGTGGGTCAATCCAGTACGTGTTGTTGGGCCTCGCAGCTGATCGATCATCCTTCAGAGCATAGGTTCGTGGCTTAGCTCAAGGGAACGGTGCTCGATTGTATTGCAGTTGCCCCATGGAGGGCGCCGATAATGTATAAGGACAGGATATAAGAGCCGACTTCTCCAGCAGTGTTGCATGGTATGAGCCTTGTCTCAGTAAATCCCGTAAAGCGGGCTTGAATTATGACCATCGTTCCTGTTCCCGGGTCCTCTGTATTTCACACGCCTCGCAGACAACACGCTTTCGCACTGCGCCTCCATTTGCCTCGAATGTACGTGGCTAAAGCTGCTTCGCAGTCCGTGTGTCTATCCATTCTGATAGATGTTTCCTTTTAGCCTGAAACAAAGCCGCGAGATGCCTAAGTTGTGTGGCTAGGGAGGACTATTAGAGCCATGACAGCAGCAAGTTCTGATCTCTGACCGCAAATCCCGAGGCCCGTCCTTGCTGGTCCGTGGTTATCATCCTGTCGCTTTGAATGTTCTTAGAAAATGGTGCTTTTTTGGGTGACACCGGAGGCTTTTCAGACCGTTATAGACATGACCATCCGCCGGTCATGGGAACGTTGGAGACATCCAACAGAAATGGTCATTGTTGACATCGAAATGCTCCTCCGTACGACTGGCATCATGACGATCCTCACCTCAGGGCCGAGAACGACGACCAACGTAGTACCTGCCGGCGTATTTCACGGGCAGCGGCTTGACGTAAAGGTCAGGGCGATCTGTCGATATCTTGGAAGCGTTGGCGACTTGTTCATCTGCCGTTTCACGTCCTCCAGGTGATAGATCCAGAATGCTCCGAGCACTGCAGATTAATTGAAGGTATTGACCCGCGACCCCGCCTGCGAGTGGCCGCACCGGGCGCATTTCTGTGTCCCGTTATGGAAGGTCTCGTGGTTGGCACTGAGAAAAGCGAGAACTGTTTTCGCGCCAATTCTGCCATCGCGAAGCTGGAGAGCTCGAGGACCGTGGCTGCTGACCTCCTTGTGCTTCTTCCATATCATCAGCGTTTGTCAGCCCCTGGCCGTCCGCGATGTAGCGCCATTGGCGCTTTCATGGTCCCGGATGGACTTGTCGCCGGCGCCGTCAGGCTTTCCCAGGCGCCTCGCTCTGGCCGTGAGCCATGAACCGCAGACTCGACCTTGCCAACACGCTGACATCTCGTGGAGACTGCACCGCGCCTGCAAGTCTGCTCTGTAGCAACGCCGCGGCCGCTGCAATTCCCTTCTAGAGCTTTCATCGGTCTCATATCTATTATAAACCCTCGTGAGTGTGATGATGATGCTGATTCTGGTGGCTGCTCACTTCCAACTTCTATAACTTCTCCACGTCAGTCGTACTCTCAGATATCCTAATGGCGTCCCAAATCGACCACTATCCCAGCCCTCGCACCATTCGTCGTTCCAAGTCTTTGCTTCCATATTCACCTTCACAGAGCTTCTCTAGCGCTGCAGGTACAGCTGCTATAAGGCCCTTACCACCCGTTCCCCAACCTCCTCCCGTTCCTTTCCCTCCTCCTCCCTATGCACAGTCCCTTCGACCGCTGCCGTCATTACACACGGGCCCTCCGAAGCTGTCGCTGAAGATTTTGACATCGGACGCGGCGTCAACAAGTAGCGGCACGAGCAGTCAATCACATAGTGACTACGGCAGTACAGACAGTTTCCCG
This sequence comes from Dentipellis fragilis, assembly GCA_004679275.1. Classification (NCBI taxonomy): domain Eukaryota; kingdom Fungi; phylum Basidiomycota; class Agaricomycetes; order Russulales; family Hericiaceae; genus Dentipellis; species Dentipellis fragilis. The sequence goes on from SEOQ01000130.1 coordinate 18,405, forward strand.
GATGATTTCGCCCCGCGTATGCCCCCGCCGGAATATCACCCGAACGAGGATTTCAACATGGGCACGACCATTCGACCCGCGAATACGAGAACCATGAAGCGTCCATTATCTATGAAGGACCTTCGCCGCACGATCAATGACATCGCACCACGCGCACCCGCCTTCGAGCCGTCCAAATTCGATTCACATAACGTTCCCGATGGCTACCCGCACACCGAGTGGTCAGACGATGTGTTCGAGATTGGGGACCGCTTGGGTGAGGGCATTGGAGGCGCTGTATACCAAGTCAAGGATACGCGGACTGGCATCGTGATGGCGCGGAAGACGATCCCTACGCACGAGGCCCCGATGAAGCAGCTTATCCGGGAGCTGTCGCTGATCAACATGGTGTCGCACACGAATATCATTCGCTTCTATGGTGCCTACATCTCGCCGTCAAGCAGCGAAGTGAAGGTTGTCATGGAGCTGTGTGAAGGGAAGAGTCTGGAAGCTATTGGGGAGCGCATCAGGAAGGGAAAGGGCAGGGTCGGTGAGAAGGTCGCAGGGCGCATTGCTGAAGGGGTAAGTCATCACTCATTCGAAGTGCCTCTGAACCTACTAACACTTTTGCTGTTGAGGTGCTGCAAGGGCTGGCTTACCTGCACTCGAAGAAGCTCATTCATCGAGATATCAAGCCGTCGAACATCTTGATGTCACGTAAAGGGACGGTCAAGCTGTGTGATTTTGGAGTCTCTGGAGAACTTGTCGAGTCGCGTGCAGATACGTTCACGGGAACGAGAGTATATATGGCTGTGAGTGGATATTCCTTTGATTTTAGAGATGAGGCTGAGCTATGTCCAGCCGGAGCGTATCACGGGACACGAGTACTCCATTCGCGCCGATGTTTGGTCCACCGGCTTGTCCATCCTGGAGCTTGCGCAGAACCGATTCCCTTTCCCAAGGGATCTTTCAGTCATTGATCTCATGGTGCATATCAGTCAGAGCGAGGTAAGGCTTCGTTGAATCCAGTCCATCTTCTGCGCACTTGCTGATATGCTCCCACAGCCTCCCCGATTGGAAGATGAACCTCAGGTGCACTGGAGTGATGAGATGAAGGACTTCATAAGAGCATCGTACGTCAATCTAGCTTACTACCTTCGCGTGTGATCTAATGTTGCGCAGGCTCATGTGCAACCCTGCATCCCGCCCTATCCCAAGGGAGATGCTGCAGCATCCATGGATTACGAAGGTCATGAGACACAGGGTAGATATGGCCCAATGGATCGCTGAAGTATGGCGCTGGAACACAACAAAAACGCACCAAGGATCGAAAGAGAAGTGCGTTGCTTGCCTCTCGCGTGATACGCGTCTTGCTAACTACTTCGTGTAGTGTATCTTGCGCCGCTTCATAGAACGTATAATGGTCATGATTGAGCGTTGAACGCTACTTTATGTCTTCAGGGACGATATGTCAGTTCGCACCATCTTTTGTAACCTATTCCTCCCGCATTCACACATTCATTCCCCCAACTCGGAGTCTTCTTGGAGACTATTTATTAGTCTATCGATCTAATATTTACTTGTGTATCTTTACCTTATTGGCGTAATTCCAGAATTGCATATGTACAATGCGTACCTAGTCGAACATGAGGAAGGCGTGACTGCATCCACGCCAAGGCAGAGTCGAGTTGATATACTGTAACCCAGGGTGGTCTTATCTGTCCGTACTACTTACATGCTAACCATGACTCATCCCAGGTGAAGCTCTCAAACCTACCACCAAGATGCCACCCTCTCTCAGTTACCTCGATGTTATCAAGCGATGCGATAACTTCCGCCCGCAGGACAGCCCTGAGCCACTGACATCCTTCCGCCTCTCGCCCAGCACGAACCCGCCGATCGGGCTCCTTCTCCCACCAGTCGTCGCCGCCCTCGCCGCCGACAACGTCGCTCACCGCGTCCAGAACCTCCCCGAATCCTGGATAATCCATACTCCCATCCCTACCTCTTCCGAACGACCATACGTCGCTTTCGCGCCGCACCTCGCGGACCCAGCCGCGCGCACCGCTACGCTCGCGAGGCTCTGCGCTGCGTGGCGTGATACGGGGGAATTCGTGGAGCAGCTCGGCGCGAATCGATGGCGCGACGAACTGTACGACGTGTACCGTGATGCGTTCGGGCCCAGGCGGCATAACAAGGCAGCGTCGTTCATGGACACTGATGCGGAGCGCAGGTCGAGTGCGAATTTCGCATTTTCGCTCGAGCGTGCGGCGTGTGTGCTCTTCGGTGTTGTCACGCGCGGCGTAAACATGACCGTGTTTGAGCAGGACGAGCACGGTATGCGCGTGTGGGTTCCCCGTCGCGCGAAAGCGAAGCCGACGTGCGTGCCATCCCCTCTTCTTCCCTTCGACCCCCCGTTCCTTTGGATCCATTATTGGTATGTTGATTGACGAACTTTTAGCTTCCCAGGCATGCTGGACAACAGCGTCGGGGGCGGGATCGCGGCAGGCGTGAGCGTGTACGAGACGCTCGTGAAGGAGGCGATGGAAGAGGCGAGTCTACCCGCGGACGCGATAGACAAGTACGCGCGCTCTACGGGTGCAATCAGCTACTATTACCGCGTGGACTGGGGCCATCTACAGCCTGAGGTTGCATATGTGTATGACATGTATGTACCAACGGGGAAGTATACCCTAAAGCCGATGGACGGCGAAGTGGAATCGTTTGAGGTGAGCGGTGGATCGTAGTAAGAGAGGGGGGTCGGCCTCTGATTTGACACCCTGTAGCTTATGCCGCTAAAGGAAGTCATTCTGCACCTGCGCGCCGGCGAGTTCAAGCCCAACTGTGCCCTTGGTAAGTTGGCAGTTCATACACGAGCCCATGTCAGTATGACGGATATCTCGCGCACAGTGCTCCTCGACTTTCTCGTCCGGAAGGGATACATTACACCTGACGACGAGCCTGACTTCATTGAAATTATTACGCGTCTTCACGGCAGGTTTGACGTCGATAAATGGTAGCTTGAGATGGAGGATACCATTGCATTCATACAAACAAATGGCTAGCCACGTCTTGTCGGCATTGTTAGAATGAATAAAACACGTGTTGTGCACGATATGTTACCCTTGATCAGTGCCCATTGTCGGACCCCGTTCGCAGAAGATTTGTCAGACCAAGTCGACGCTGACTGTGATAAGACGCCCTAGCTAATAACGATCTATCGAACGCCTCGAGCCTGTGTTATCGCAGGGTAAGAGTTTCATGCTTCAAGTGTCCGGGTAGCATGGCCATACTGTATGAATCGATCCACCCACACTACTCCGTGGCATTGTCGGATACACTGGCATGAGTAATGCATCGGCCATGTATATAACGCCGCTCCAGGAGAGCGTGCTGACATGAAAATGAGAACCTTCGGCCAAAGATTGTGAGTGACAATCGCCGTTTTGGTGTTGACGGGCTTGGGTAAACAGCGAGTTGGGAGCTGACCCACAAGTCGTTCAGCAATCCTGTCCCTGCTGAGTTCAGATCTTGGAATAGAATGGCTTCTCAGCGAATGCTGATATAAAAGAGGATGGTCGGATACAGGTCGGATGCACATACCGTTATCGCTACAGTCGTTGCTTTCCTTAGTCGAGTCAGGCCGATGGCGAAGACCAAGGTGATAGTCGTTGGCGCAGGCATCGCAGGGCCTACCCTTGCCATTTTTCTGAAGCTGAGAGGCTATGATCCGGTCATCTATGAGAAGACTGAAGGGCTATCTGAGGCGGGCATTAGCTTAATGTACGTGGTCAGCCTCGATTTTCACCATATTCTAATCATGTTACGATGTTGTAGTCTGCAGCCCAATGGCCTCCGTGTGCTCTCGCGCATCCCAGGGCTCATTCAGACCATCCCGGGGATAAAGCTCGAAAGGGGCCTCCAGTATTCTCTTCTCGACGAAGACCCAGGCTTGCTGGCAGAGACATTGGGCCCCTCTCGCGTTGATCAGGACCTCGGCTTCGGGCTGTTCGCCGTGCTGAGGGCTNAACTGCGCCGCGCGCTNGTCGAGGCGACGGAAGCACGCGACATTCCCATTCATTGGGGTCATACGTTGGTCTCTCTCGAACAAAGCGAGGATGGCGTTCGAGCNATATTTGCGAACGGGACAAGCGACGAAGGCAGTTTCCTCATTGGCTGTGACGGCCTACACAGCAATACGCGTACAGCAGTCTTTAGGGACGAGAAAGCAGATTTTACAGGACTTACACAGGTTCGTTGAACGATCATAATCGTTCGGTTCAGCCCTGACGAGTATCGTAGACGGGAGGCATTTCTCCAACGCCCAGCTTCTGGTCTGAGAAGGTCACAGCGGTGAACTTCTATGGTGATGGTGTACATATGGTGACGTACCCTGTTTCAGATACCCATTCGTCATTTGCGTACGTCGCTATCTCTGGATGCAGAAGAGTATTTNACAAGCAAACGTCCTGCAGAATTACGCAACGCGAAGGTGAAGCCAGGGAGTCATGGCAGGCTTTGGACAGTCATGCCTTGGANGACTTCAAGAAAGGGCCATTATCTCAACTTGGCTTCGGCGCTGGTGACATAGTCAGCACTGCAGAGAAGTTTGTGAAGGTACGTCAACACTCACCGCGACACAAAGGTGCGAAGCTGACNCATGTACAAAGTACGGCCTATATGACCGCCCAGAGCTGAGAACATGGCATAAAGAACGTGTCCTCCTCATCGGCGACGCTGCGCACCCCACCAGTCCAGTAGGACGGCTTCATCTTACGGAAATTCGTCGTGCTGACTGCAATGAAGCATATTGGACAGGGCGCGAATCAANCATTTGAGGATATTTACCTGTTGGCCAGTCTACTCCAGGAGTATAATTCCGACGCCGCCCCACCCTCGACAAAGACTCTGGAACGTATTTTTACAAAGTTCGAGATTGTGCGCATCCCAAGATGCGCTGCATTGGTAGCTGGTGCACGTCAGCAGGGGGAACGCCGCGTTGTGCATGGCGTGGAGGACTGTCTGAAACGGAACCAAGAAGTCCGGAATGACGAGGACCATTTCATGAAACGAGTCATCGACATCTTCCGCTCAGCTCCTGGAAAGTGGTAGCGTTTGTAACCTAGGTCATCTTCAGTATCACTTCACTGCTATCGTTCAAATACAAGTAGACTGTCAATNCAGTTATCAATGCGACGACTATATCACCTACTTTCATGTGGCAACGTTTTCTCTGGTCATAATACACTGAGGCTCAGAGTGAGAATCACGNTAGTCTCTCCACTTCAACGATGAGANGCCAAGAGGTAAAAGTATTCCGCATTCCGAAGAGCATGCACGAGGGAGTCAATGTGGTTGGGAGAAGGTAGAATCGGAGTTGCAGAGCAATTGAGTGGCCGGGTACATGTCGGGCCCAGCAACTTATCGGCGAGGTCGGCGCAGGCCGACTTTCGCGGCCAGGCTCCGAGTCGCACCCGGGCCACCGATGTCTCTTGACAACACCTACAGTCTTCCTTCACTTGGCTTAAATATCGAAGGATGTCGTTCTATGCGGCAAACTCCTCAATCTGCGACGCATGGACATAGTTGTAAGCGGTTCGTTGATATGTTCAAGTTCAATCACATCATAGGATCACATGCTACGCACAGAAGCTCGCAATAATTGGGAGATAGTCCTCGCAGTCACTTTCAGAAGCATATGCTCATCCATATATGAAGACTCGGCATTTTGAGGGCGTCGTATGACCGCTATGGCAATTCCACAAATATCACTGTCCCTTGGCGGTCCGAGGTCTGACGCTTCCTTTACACGCGCTGCTCACCACGACCCAAGCCTTCGCGCGTGGTACGTTACTCCGCCGTAATTCTGTGAGCGATCTATCACCTGCGTGGATCATGGGATGCACATTTGTGTCCTCGTATCCCCGAGTTGTAATATCCCACAGAAGTATATAACGTGCAGGATTCGACATTGAGTGGAACTCGTGACTCCCCTAGCCATGGGCCGGCCCTTCCTGCTTGCATCGTGGGCCGCTCTCCTGCCCTCCCTTGCATTTGCGAACGTCTTCAGTCTTTCTGACTTGCAGTGGTCCTTGAGCAGTCAAAATGGATCCATAGTAGTACCTGGTGCAGTCCCATCCGAAGTGCACTTGGACCTTATGAAAGCTGGTATCATCACCGAGCCTCTACTGGAAACGAACGGTGCGTCACAAGTGTATAACTTTCTACACCTTCTGAAGTTGACCTTGTTATAAACCTAGATTTTGACCAGAGATGGATTGTGAACGACAATTGGACTTATACTGCCGACATTTCACCGTTTCTCCAGTCAGGAACAGCAAATTCTTCAGACAAAACACTACTGGTTTTTTACGGTGTAGACACCATTGCGAATATTGTATGCATTGTTAAACCTGGATGGCCCTTCGAAGTTACATACTTATGCGCATTGACAGACGCTTGCTGGACATCCTGTGGCCTGGGTCAACAATGAATTCCAGCAATATGTTTATGATGTATCAGACTTGCTTGCATCTCCGGTCGGAAACAACACCAACTTGACTCTTGCTTTTGAGTCGGCTTGGTACTATGGGATGAACGTCACGAACAGGCCAGATACGGAGCCTTTCCCAGGGGGTGATTCTGTAAGTATCTTTCATCTGTCCAATTATTCCCGTTGGTTCATGCTTCGCTGCAGTTCGAGTATCCGGGGGTGCGACAATGGATACGGAAGATTCAATCAGATTTGGGATGGGACTGGGTAAGTACTAAAGTGACTTGAATTATCTTCGACGCATGCTGAACCAAGATTTTAGGGTCCTGCGTTCGTTCCTACGGGCGTCCACAAGCCAGCGTACTTCATCACCCTGACAGGTTCTGGAAATAACACTGTTCCGCCATCTAACGAGACCAGTGTCCCTGTTTCTATCTTCTCCACCGCCATCTCAACCGCTGCTCCCACAGCGGTCTCATCTGCCGGTCTCACGTCGGCTGTAGTATCATCCTCTCCTTCATCCAAGTTCACGACGCAATTCGACGTCGCATCTGCGCCAACTTCGACAGCTCAGTCAGATGCGCCAACACAGACTACGACGGGCTCCTTCAGTGTGTCTTCTGGACTTACCAGCACCGCTTCCGCCCCTTCTGGTACTCCGTCTCAGAGTCCACCCAGCAGCAGCATCAGCTCTCCCCTCTTCATCTCCGAATCCTCCATCGACATCTTCAAAGAAGGATATGTTGATGCATCTCAAGCTGTACCCAACGAAACCGCACCATGGATCGTCAATATCAGCCTCGGTGTCCACTCCGTCGTCGCACTATCATCACCCTCTCTGACTCTTTCGATCGCGGAACTGAACTTCACATCGGATGCAGTGGCTTTGAATGCTCTCACTACCATCGGAAACAGCACTGGCACCAGCTCAAGCAGCATCGTCAGCGCTCCGGCATGGTTGAGGGCCAACTTCAGCATTGACGACAGTCTCCCGCAACGCTGGTTCCCCCATAACCTTGGTACTCCAAAGCTGTACAACCTGACGCTCACTCTGGATCTTGGATCGGGCTTGGACAATATCTCGTTCACCACTCCTGTTGGTTTCCGCACGATCAGGCTCCTGCAGACCCGTTATCCGGATGATGAGGTCGCTCAGCGTGGAATTACGCCGGGAGATCAGTGGCACTTTGAGATCAACGGGAAAGCATTCTATGCACTCGGAACCAACATTATACCTTTCGACCCCTTCTATGCGAGGATCACAGACGAGAAAGTGCGATTCGTGCTTGAGAGCGCTGTTGCTAGTGGTCAGAACATGGTGCGTTTGATACGTCGATGCTGCATGCACTGTTCCACGCTAACATTTTTGACAAGCTACGTGTCTGGGGAGGCGGTGTCTACCAACCATCAACCACATCTGCTGCCCTCACACCCAACTTCCCTCCACATGCCACAGACACGTACTCGTTCTACTCTCTGTGCGACGAGTTAGGGATCCTCGCCTGGTCCGAGTTCATCTTCTCTGATGCACTGTATGGATTGAATGATTTCTTGCTCGACTCGATCAATACGGAGGTTCGACAGAATGTGCGCCGTGTTAACAAGCATGCCAGCAATGTGCAGTGGGCGGGTGGGAATGAGATCGAGGGCATCGTGCAAGGGTATAATACATCGTTAGCAAATGGAACACATTATTTGGACGAGGTCAGCACTCTGCATCTCTACGATCAAGCTCGTACTGACTTCTTCCATTTCTCTTACAGTATGTCACGCTTTTCCAAGACTATCTTCATGACATAGCATACGAGGAAACAAACTCGGTAAGTTTGATTGTCATGGGAGACTCACGCCGCTAATACTTGTCTAGGTCCCTTACACAGACTGTTCAACTACCCATGGTGTGCTGTCGCTGGATCCCTTGGCGCTACGCTTCGCCAATGGTACTCCGGGGGAAATTTACGGCAACAGCGGTAAGCAAACATCTACTATCCTTTCCTTTGCTGCTCAGTGTTGCGCTTATAGAACGATACAACTACGACCCCTCCCAAGCCTTCGAATACGATACGTTCCCCGTGTCTAGATTCGTCAACGAGTTCGGGTAAGCACTCCGCGCCCATTCCTCAATGCTGTTTTGAATAGTCAAACATCGCCTAGCTACCACTCCATGCCCTCCTTCTACAGCTGGGAAGAAGTCCTCACCAATGCCTCTGACTACTCCTTCAACTCCCCCGTCGTCATGTCGCGCGACCACCACCCGCCCGCCGGGAGCCTCCAGTTCCCGAATCCAAACGCGCCGCAGGGTCAGGAGCAGATGTCCAGCGCTGTCGAGGAGTGGCTGCCCACGCCCGGGACGAGCGACTCGAATCAGACGTTCGCGCAGTGGTGCTACAGCACGCAGATCTTCCAAGCGATGACGATGGAGTCGCAGATCGCGTGGTACCGCCGCGGGGCGGGGCAGGGCGAGAACAACCTCGGCGCGCTCGTGTGGCAGCTGAATGATATCTGGCAGGGCGTGAGCTGGTCGAGCATTGAGTATTCTGGCCGGTGGAAGGTGCTGCAGTACACGCTCACGGGGATATTCCGCCCCGTGGTCATCAATCCGTTCTGGACGGCGTTCAACGAGTCGCTGCAAATTATGGTGACGTCGGATCGCTTGGAGACCGTCGAGGGCCTGGCGCAGTGGACGTGGTACGATTGGCAGGGGAACGCGTTGAACTCGACGTCGACGAAGTTCACGGTGCCGACACTGAACAACTCGCTGCTGTACTCGGCGAATGACCTCAGCAACATCCTGCCTTCTGGGAAAACCGGGACAGATGTGTGGCTGCTGCTGAATTTGACTGCAGAAGTCGACAATGCGACCGTGACGAACGAGCAATACGTGTGTGTTTCAGCTTTCTCTTGCCTTCCGCCGCTCTAATCGGTATCGGACATGCAGTTCACACCCACATCCCTGGCGGAAGTGCCCCTCGTCGACCCACAGATTGGTTTGACGCCCGGAAACTCCAGCACAGGGGACCTCACCTTCGTTGTATCGGCAGCCGGGGGCGTCGCGCCCTGGACATGGCTTGACCATCCCGCAGGCACCGTCGGCTACTTCGTCGACTCGGCCTCTGGGGTGCCGTTGAATGGATTTTACCTCATCCCTGGTAAGGATCGTACTCGTAAGTGTCCTGTGCTTGCGTAGATTGCTGAGCATCTTGCTGATGGTTGATGGTCGGCAGTGACGTTCAAGTTCAATGCTGCGCTGTCGACGAACAAGAGCCCGGATCCCGGCGAGTTCGTGGTGCGGTCGCTGTGGAATAACACGCATGTGTAAGGCGAGCGTGTATAACTCGGCTTCGGAGCGTTGAGTCCCCCTTCGTCCTTCTATTTCCTTGTTTCATCCTGTGCAGCGCTTCGGTTCGCCGAATTGTCAGCATGACTTCCTAATGTCATTTTTCTCGAATTGTGGGTCCGTTTCATGTCCAACGTCCGACCAGATGGCCATGATTGTTGAGTACACCTGAGTAAGGATGTTTGACATCACATTGCGTGTAGCAATGGACGTGATGGTCAGAAGGAAGCTGAGCGTCTTGGTTGAGCCTGAGGGTCAACCGTCGTGCACACGTTTTCTCAGCGATCCCGTCATTCCCTCTCACTCGGCTACCATGCATGACACCGTCTGACGACGCAATGTTAATCCTTGTCTCGAATGGTCTATTCGAGTCAAATCTGAACGTTTGACCATTCGAAAATTAATGTGCGCTGACTCGAAGTCGGAGTCAGTGACAACATGCCGCAACCAACACTACAGCCGCGGCATTCTCTATGTCCCCCATCCAAGCTGCTCACGAGCTCCGAGAATCGACCGCAACTATCAGAAGTCGTCAAAGAAAGGCCCTCACAAATTATATCCATCATCCACCTGCAGAAACGCAGCTATATCGAGGAAGGCTGCATAGAACTTGAACGCGATTGAATACAATCGTAAGTCGCGGCAGCGCTCTCAGAACTTCCAATCGAATCCCGACCCGACAGGAGGAGGCATCGACGCCCCCTAGACGGCCCTAGCCCACCGCGCTTGTGTGCGAGACGCACAATGCCCACTCACAGTCATTTCCAACGCGCGCCTTGGACGGGCGATGTTCCCAGCTTGTCCGAACGTGCGCCGTGCTGGCAGTGCGGCCGTCGCGCTTCGCCGGCTTCGGTCCCCAGCATACCTATTACTAGACGCGCAACTGCAATGGGCTGGACCAAGTGACTAGTGACTGACACAACCCATATGCATAGTGACAGATCTGCACCGGACCCTCTATGGCTCCGCCTCCTAGGCCGTAATCGAAGTTGCTGGTTATGGGGCAGTATACAACAGTGCAGGAATTTGCATCCGCTCATTCAATCCATTCGACATCCACCACTAGGACACATCCATGAGCGATTCCACTGCACCGTCCGGCGCGAAAGTGATCATCGCGGGCGCGGGCATCGCAGGCCCCATCCTCGCGGTCTTCCTCAAGCTCAGGGGCTACGCGCCCGTCGTCTACGAGCGGCTGCCTGTGCTCGGCGACGCAGGGCTCAGTCTCTGGTACGCCCCTCCCCCTTTGAGTTTCTTTCCGCGGCGCGACTCATCNACAATCGTATGCAACAGCCTGCAACCCAACGGCCTGCGCATCCTCTCGCAAATCCCGGACTTCGTGCCCAGCGCTCAGGAACATACTTTGGGATAGGGAAGACGTCGACGGGTGGGTGGGCTGTCGGCTCCATCAGTCCTGACCATTTCTGGACGAAGTTGTTGAAATCGGTGACGATGGGACTTGTGGTGCGTGGTGATCGTACACCCGCGAGAACAGACGTGATGACTGAGCTAGTGTAACGGGTGACATGGTCGAAGAAGTCCTACGTGGTTTACAACTGCTCAGTACTGTAGGTAATTCGCGAGTCTAGAATTCTTGCACTCACGTCAGGCTGCTTCAGGAATCATGCATTAGCTGTGTGGCCTCTGCGGCTTGTATCGGCAAGTGCCTGGCACATGCGTCCTTGCTGAGCATGTTGTGCGCTAGACGACGCACGCGTCTCCAATGCGGCGCTAAGGTTGACAACCGACTTCGAAGTCAGAACGCACATGCTGTCCATGGACCGTCGGAACACGTACTATTCTGCATGATGGCCATATGCTCCATGCCTGTGACCAGTTCACCGAAGTGGCTTGGGGGGCGACTCGAAGTCGACGCGCCTTTCGTCTCCAGTAGATCTCGAGCGATTCGCGCGTCGGAGATGATGACCATCGTTTGCGAGCTCACTTTCAACTGGGATACAAGACATACATCAGTGCAACGGTGCGCGTCGGCGAGAGGTAGTGCGTACCGAGAAAATGCCGCCATATTGCTTTGCCCACTCCATGAACCTGTATGCATACGAATGAGCAACACATGGCATCCAAGAAATTGAATGCGGACTTGAGATGAGGGAGGGTCATGGGGAATTGGTGGATGTTGCCCAGGATAGGAAGAGTGTGAGGACCAGGAGGTAGTCCGACCTCACGTCTGCCTATGGACCGGACATAGAACAGAGCGATTACGATGATTGCAACACAGATGTACGGAAGAGAAGGCGTATCGCCACTGTCACATACCTGGAGTCCCGGGCGACATTTATAGGATACTGGTTGGCGACAGACAAGAATACCAGTATGCAAAACAAGTTCACGATGGTATTAATCATCTGCCTTCCGGACTGATATGACCAAAGACATCTGTACGTGTGAGTATTCGCAGATACAGAACCTATGCGGTTCCAAGTCTCGTACAAGGTCACATGGTGCCAAACCCGAATCCAGATAGAAGCGATTGAAGTACAAAGGATGACTTCCATCTGTCAAACAGCCTCTCTCTTACGATTTGGAACTTACTTCCTCGGTAACGAGCGGACGTGCTCCGCATCTTCGGCAGATATCTCGTACTCGAATTGTTCGAACACGCTCCGTGCCTCAGCAAAATTTTCTTCGATGAATTTTGCGCGCTCGGAACTCCTGGGACGGATATTGCATGTGAAGGGCAGCGGAGTAAGGGTTACGCCCTGACGTTGGAGTGTTAGAGAACAGAGATGAGAGCCCGAGGTTTATAATATGGTCGAGTACCTTTGTGTAATTGTTCAGACTCGGCTTTAGAGGCTGTTTGGTCGTGGAATCCATCGCCGGTAAGAAATCGAATGCCCACAACAGATTCATAATGTTCAATGCCTGTGAAATCTCTTCATAAGGATAGTCCACAAGATAGAATGCGCGCTCCGCACCAGGGACGCTTCGGCTAAACGCATACCAACGCACAGACGCTATGCATTGTACATCAGATAAGAACGTCAGGTGATATTGAAGACTCACCCGCCCAAAGCCAAAAGCTAGGTCATGGCGGCGCCCGTAATCGTCAGCTCCAGGCTTGGTACCGAACTCGGACTTCAAGAATCGCTCTGGATCGAAGGACTCGGGGTCGTCGAAAGCGTTTGGATCGTGACCAATGGCCCCTGACCGTTGCGGTGAGTGCATGCAAAAACATGAATGGCGTACGGGAGGTGTAACTCACAAAGATTCACAATCAGAACACTGTCTTTCGGGACAATGTAGCCGTGAACCTAGATTACAATCAGAAACAAGACTACGTTCGAGACACAAACGAGCTCACCGTTTCGTCTGCAGTTGACGAATGGGGCACCCCCATTTGTACAGGGGGCCTTATGCGGAATAACTTCCGCACGCGGCCCAATAAGTACGACATCATGTTTGATTCCGGTGCTTCGCTCGTACCTCTTTTACCAGCGCCTGCACATATGGAAGGTGTTCAAAGTCATCGACGACGGGAGTTCTGTCAGCACCAATGACACGGTCTACTTCTTCTTGGGCCTTTGCTTGAATGAGAGGATGATTGACCATGTACAGGATAAAGTTGAGAACGAAAGTCGCAGTCGTCTCGGAGCCTCCCTCCAGTAACGTGCCACAAAGGTATCTAGTGGGATAATCGTCAGATAATTTCATGGGTATCGCTGCTGTCAAATGCGCACCCCGCTATCTCCCTGTCGATGCCGTAAGCGTCCAGGTGCTCTAATACGTCTTCCAGGAAGCTGCCGTTCTGCTTCTCGTTCGCAATACGTGTCTCACATCGATCGAGCAAACCGAAGTATACGGCACGTTGGAGGGCGCGGACCTCCCGGCACAGACTCTTCCATGATGCCCAGCGCTCTGGAATGTGCTTGAGGATAGGGAAAAGGTCCACAGGCGGGTGTGCTCCTGGCTCCATGAGTGCTGTCCATTTGTGTATGACATTGTAGAACCCGACGACACCAGCGCTTGATGCGCGTGGCGACCGAACCCCAGCCAGTATCGACGTGATCACCGAATTGCTGTAACGGTTGATGTGATCAAAGAATCGCTGTATGTATACGTATACGGTCATCACGATAGAAAGAGAAATGCTCGATCGGTTGACAGAACACTTACGTCTGGCTCCTTCAGCAGGTCCCACATGACTTGTGTTGCCTCGGCGTGCTGGATCGGTAGGTGCTTTGCACAAGCGGCCTTCGTCAGCATTTCAGATGCAATGCGTCGGCTACGTCTCCAGGCAGAATCTACGGGGATAACGATCTGAGAAAGGGATGCAAAACAGACGAAAAGACAAGCGGACTATGCTTCATAATGACCAACGATTTCCCTCCAGTCACCAGGTCTCCGAAATGACTGACAGGACGGTTTGCTGTCGTCGAACTCCGAGCTTCCATAAGATCTTGCACAATGCGAGGGTTCGATAACACGACAACAGTTCCTGAGCTGATCTTAAGCTGTAGACTCGGCTTCAGTGACGAGCGCCTGGAGGAGCCGATAGCACAACCCACCGAGATAATGCCGCCATAGACCCTTGCCCACTCCGTGAACCTGAACTGCCTCGTCAATATCCCTCATGCAGTAGAGAATGAATGACATACTTGATGTGGGCATTCTGTCTTGGAAACTGAAGTAGATTCCCGAGGATCGGAAACGTCGGAGGACCGGGGGGCAGACCGCGCTCTCGCCTGCCTATCTTCTTTGCACGAAGGATGAGAAGGAAAAGCAGCCCAACGGTGGACAATAGAATACCGAGTGCCATGTCTCGAGTTCGTGAAAACCGTGACCGGTGAGGCCCATTTTATAGCGACGAGCTGAGACTACCCTGCGTGTAGCACGCCCCATCAGAAAGGATAGAAGCCAACGGCACCTACCGAATGACACATAAGAGCACAAGGTGATAGGGAAAAGTCCGTAGATGAGGGGCAGAAGAGGGGCGAAAGAAGGCAGTATCATGCATCGGGGATGCAATCGGGGGTTCCGAAGTTGCGTTTGCCGGAGGCTTTAGGAACTGCCAATAGTCACTTGAGATGTCGTCAATGGAATGCAAGGACATATTGTGCGGTGCGGATGTCGAAGAGTAGAATATTTCACTTGCTTCCGAAACTGATGGCGGTAGGTCCTAGCCTCAGGCTCTGGAGCCTAGGCTGTGCGGCAATATGGGAATCAGAATGGTCAAGACCGGGCAATACCACTGTCTGGGACTATGAATTCTTCAAGTATCAGACCAAAAAAGACACCCATGAACTAGTTACGCTTCGCGTTCACGGACCGCACATATGCAAAGTCCTCCTGCGACAGCTCCTTCTCGAATGGTTCGTAGACGCTCCTTGCGCCAACGAAGTTCTGCTCAATTATCTTCGCACGGGCGGCGCTACGCGGCTGGATGTCGCAGATGAATGGTAAAGCGGCGAGCGTCGCGCCCTGGCAGAAGACAATAAGTTTTGCACGGCTGACTCGATGGATTGAAATTCTTACTGGTATGTAGCCGTTGATATCTGCTGCGATTGGCTCTTTGTTAACAGGATCGATAGCGTGCTTGAAGTCGAATGCCCAGAGGAAATTCATCACACTTAGTTTCTGCATGGGCGGAATATGTGTGAGATGAAGAAGGGTGATTAACAGAAAACTTACTATAGACGCCTTCGCCAAATGTATTCCGACACAGAATCGCTAGGGAAGTTCATTGGGCACGTTAGCGTCTGACACTGGCTAGAAGATCTGGCACACCACAGGGGACTCACGCGTCCGTAACCGAAAGGCAAGTCCCAGTCAGAATCGTCCGCCGTACCTTTCAAACCCGCCTTGCTCCGAAGTTCAGGTATCATAAATCTGTCGGGGTCGAAACGTTCGGGGTGATCAAACACCTCGGGATCATGATTCATAGCCCCTGCGGAAATATGAGACTTTGTTGTTACGCGTGGGGCGAAGGAAGATTTACAGATGTTCATGAAGATGGTAGAGTCCTTTGGGACCAGGTAATTATCCACCTTAGAGGCGGTCTTGGTGAGTAATATGTAGCATCGGAGAATCTATGGATGCGTCACGTACCACTTCATCTGCGATGCTGTAATGTGGGACACCCAGCTGCAGCGGAGGTCTCATGCGGAAAACCTGCCGATACGCTATATCAGCACCGTCAATCCCGTGAATTGGCCAGTTATGTACCTCGCTCATGACTGCCTGTACGTATGGTAGGCTCTCAAAATCTTCGAGTGTGGGGGTTCGATCTTCCCCAATGACCCCATCAATCTCGCGCTGCGCTTTCGATTGTATTTCTGGATGATTCACCATCAGCAGCATGAAGTGGTGAAGGTACGTCGAGGTCGTCTCTATGCCGCCTTCCATCAAGATCCCGCAGGTGTACCTATAGCAGAGGGCATTGACGCAGGAACAGATGTCTGAGAATGAAGTGAACGTACGCTGCGGTTTCCTTATCGATCCCGTATTGCTCCAGATTCGCGACCACGTCTTCGAGAAAGCTCCCATTTCGCTGATCTGCTGCGACGCGCTGTTCGCAGCTCTCGATCAGGCCAAAATACAGCTGGCGCTGGCACGCGCGCACGTCGCGCACAATTCTTTTCCAAGACGCCCAGCGCTCTGGGACGTACTTCAGGATAGGAAAGACATCAACGGGCGGGTGTGCCGTCGGCTCCATTAACGCCGCCCATTTGTGGACAAAATCATTGAATTCAACAACGATTGGGCTCGTGATACGCGGTGAGCGTACGCCAGCAAGGACAGACGTTATGACCGAGCTTGTGTAGCGGATTACATGGTCATAGAATTGCTGCGAAGTAGCGTTAAACTCAAGGATATATGGAAGCGGGACTCGGGCTCACATCGGGCTGTTTCAGGAAATCGTACATGAGCTGTGTGGCTTCTGCACTCTGGATCGGTAGATGATTGTTACATGCGTCCTTGCTGAGCATATTGTGGACAAGGCGCCGCACACGCCTCAAGTCCTGCGCTAAGATCGAGAACGGGCTCGAGGTCAGCCATATACTATCAATGGACTATCGGAAGACGCACAATATGGCATGAACACCATGCTTCGCAAGCCTGTAACAAGCTCGCTGAAGTGGTTCGGTGGCCGGCTGGAGGTCGATGCGCCTTTGGTCTCCAGAAGGTCGCGGGCGATCTGTCTGTCGGAGACCACAACTATTGTTTGCGAGCTCACTTTCAGCTGAGCGAGGGGAATAAGTGCCATAGACGGATGCCAGAAAAGGCACTACGCACCGAGAAGATCCCGCCATATTGTCGTGCCCATTCAGTGAACCTGTGTGCACAAGTTAGCGGTGACGGAACGAGAGGAGAGGGGGAGCGCGTACTTTAGATGGGCATAACTCTTGGGAAATTGATGGATGTTACCGATAATAGGGAGTGTTGGAGGACCGGGAGGCAACCCAGATTCTCGTCGGCCTATGGACTGAGCATAGAATAAACCAAGCAGGACAAGAGCCAGAAACCCGTAGAGGATGAGATCTGACATATTGTTGTGGACTGAGCACGAGGGCATGGCCTTTAATAAGTCTTCGAGCGCCAGATGACAAGGGTCTTCGACCCAAGCTGAGACACGCAGTTCATGAACCGCTTGCAATTCCGAATGAATCAAGTGGAACCCGGCGACACCAACGCTTGATGCGCGGGGCGACCGAACTCCAGCCAGTATCGACGTGATCGCCGAGTTGTAATAACGGTTTGTGTGATCAAAGATCGCTGTGTATATACGGTCACCATAAAAGAAAAAGAAGCGTTTGTCAGGTCATTTAAACACTGTCGTTTGGGGTTGGTTCTCTCAGCAGGTCCCACATGACCAGACATTAGAGGAAATTCCTGAGGGATGGAAACATCGGAGGGCCTGGAGGTAGACCAGGCTCTCGCCTACCCATCATCCTCGCACGAAGAATCAAGGGGGGGAAACGGCCCAACGGTGGACAATAGGATGCCGAGGGCCATGGATCGAAGCCGGGATTATAACAGTTACCGGTGAGTCCTATTTTATAGCGACGAGCTGAGACTACACTTTTTAGCTCCCTCGATAAGAAAGGATAGAGGCCACGGTAAGTACCTACCGCATTACGCAGAGGAGCACAAGGCGATGGGGAAAGGTTCGTAGACGAGGCGCAGAAGAGGGACGAAAGAAGATAGCATCGTGCATCGGGGATACCACAGGAGGTTCCGAAGTTGCGCTAACCGGAAGTTTTAGGAATTGCCGATAGTCGCTCGAAAGATGTTGTTGATGAAATGCAAGGACGTATTGTGCGGTGTGGATGTCGAAGAGTAGACAGGTGGGTCACTGTGCACGTCAATGAGACTACATGCGTCTATATCAGTGGGGTTGCCTTGATGGCCACCATTCAGCACATAAGGATGTACAGCGCATTTGCGTTAGACGTCTTTGCTTGGAATGCCGCTGACCGCCGGAATAATGACCTATCAACGAAGCGCCTCAGTATGACAGGTGAAGTCTTGAATACATGGATGACAGGTCAGATTGACTTGGTTGTGTACACTCCCGGCGCCTCATTCAACCGTACGCGAAGCTGTGTCATTCACAAGTCTAGATGGTTCTGCATTATTACTCCAATAGATACTCTGTCCCTGCAGAATGATAAATAGACACTGATAAAGATAAAGGAACGTATAACGCAGCTCTCAGAAGCCCAGCTCCAGGCTTTTTCACACACACCCTGGGTCCGAGTCGACACTGAGCTCCAATGTGAAGATCGATGGGTGCTGTATTGTGCGAAGGTGGCGGGCTCGGATGTTGAGGATGAGACGGTCGCCCATCACGCATGCCATCGACGTGACGAATCCGATCGGAAGCTCTGGGACTTCCTGGTGGGGTCCACGACGGCAGTGTCAGCTCGATGTTCGCATGTGGGAAGATGACACAAAACAGACCGGCTTGACTATCCATAGCAATGCATTTATCGCGTACCCCGTTGTCATACTGTCGAACGGTATATGGAACATGAGCTGTAGTGGCAGCCGACGTAGTAAGGGCGGAAAATACGCACACAATGAGGTAGATGACGGAGTCGAGCACTAGGATGCGCAAGAGCGCGGGCGCAAAGGCACGCGATGACAGATGGTACCCAACATCCCGGATCCACTTCACGACCGCCAAACCAGATAAGAATGCCTCTAATGCTATCACCGGAATGAAGAATGTAGGAAGGAAAGTCGGTACAGGGCTCGGCACACAGAATGTGCGACTAGGGAGAGACATGACCGTCACTGAGACAGACGAGATGCAACGGTGAGTACCTGTGAGAGGATGTTGATGCATCGAGACGTGGAGACAGACCTGATATTTGTCGTAGGGCCTCGCTCATGATCGCAGTGCACGAGACCATCGAGAGGGCAAAGGCGACGAACATCACGATGGTCATGACACGATCGTTGAGATACATGGCGCGAAGGCGCAGTATCAACATCACTGTTGAAAGGGTCGTTAATAGAGGGGTGGCAGTGTAGCATCTTAGCTCACGTTGTGTTATAGCAGTCATTGTGAAGACGGCCGTCCAGCTTTGCCATTGGATCCAGAAGTGACCTAATCAACTATAAGTTCAATAGTTTTTTGTTGCTGTGAAACTTGACGAACTCACAGCTGTACGGGGTGTTCAGGACAGTGAGGATGGCAGGTGCGAGATGAAAGGATTGTAATGAAAAGCACGTACAACTAAGATCAAACGTGTTAGAACAATTTGATCAACAAAAGCGCATACACGTACCGATACTGAAAGCCCATTTGATAAAGATACTATGCGCAACCTCATAAGCTTCTAGGCATGGTCTCGAGGGCAAGAAGCCTCACCGTATGTGTTGAAGCTTTACGAAGCTCGTCAACAAACGCAGGGAACGATGAAGTAACTCAACTCACACCGCGGTGAAAAGTCCGTAATAACGATTCTAACACATTTATTAGTCAAACTCACGACTCCATGCGCTATGACACTCACAAGGATGAATAGCACAGACCCCCACGATAGGCGCTCTTTCTACACGTTGGACATGTCAGAGCCACCAAGAAAGACTAGCAAGAGCCATCACTTGCCCAGATCAACTCGACCTAACATACATCAGCTCGAAGCTAAAGTTCAAAACAAAAAGTGCCGCACCTCCTGGCCGAGGGTGACGACTGTCGATGCAAACAGAGTCAAGCGAATCCCCAGGACGGACACAGGGCGAAAAAAGCACTCACCATGATCAAATATAATGATCGTCGCTGCGGCCACTGTTGTACCATGACTATTTGAGACTTCACGACGACAGACTTGAACGAGTTACTCACGCGCGTTGTATCTACTGATCTGCATATCCGACAGGATGGTAAGAACCTTTGCATTTTCTGTGAACGCGTCCATCTGATGCCTTTACGGGCTGGACTGGGGAGTGCGCGGGCATAGAATCGAGAGGGACTGCGCAGCAAGGCAGGTGGGGCGATGTGCTTCATATAGTGTGTGCGGCAGAGGCCACAAGGGATCTGTTAGAGATGACTGTAGATCGAAGCAGATGGACAATGATGCTCTTGAAGGCCTCGTAGCAATTAATAGACACGAGAATGGATGTCAGGTATCAGAATCATTGCGAAGAGATGGCTCATGACGTGGTGGGAGAGCGAAGCCCAGCAGCAGAGTTCAGTGACCAAGACGACGTGGCAACGAGCAATACATCGCCAGCGGCGCGGCAGGGGAATTGCAACAGCTGTAGCGCAATCATCACGTCTGGTCAGTCCAAACTCAACGCTCAGTGTATGCATACTTACGGACGAGTTACAGAAGCCGTATTGGCCAAACTTCACATTTGCAAGGCACCTGTCCGTGTGATGAGTAAACCATACCATGATGGACAGGTGTCATTGACCTGCGATACGTTTGACGAAGATGGAAGATCGTCCACACGCCCTGCGAACCGACGTTACTGAGAAGGCTCAGTCACATTCAATTGACGTTGGCGTAATGCATCAGAAGCCGGGAGCGCTTTGACCTGGATCCGATGAACTGTAGAAGTGATCATGATACGATGAGTGAGAATTGTAGTTAACCACGGTACCTAGATTTGACGTTTGCCGCGAGACATAGACCGACCGAAAAGGCACTTCCACAGACCAGATGACCATGGCAGAAATGCCGACACGTGAGGTGGTGATGTCTGTACGCTTCACGTAGTTGTGAGTACGGCAACAGTCATATGCAACGCACCTAACTTCACCCGACACCATGCTCCTCACCCAGATACCGAACCAGAAAATATTATAAGGCATATACCATTACCACAGACGCTCACGCAGCGACCGCAAGTGGGCGCTCATCCGGGCCGACATGCCCACTACTCTCCCTCCAGGCCCTCAACCACGCAACATCTGCTCCCTGCTTCACCAACGCGCGCTCAACCTTCTTCAGCGCCCACTTGCCCCAGAGTCGCTCCTTCACGTCCTCGCGTGCGCGCTCAGGGCCTGCTATAGGGACAGGCATTGGCGGCGTCTTCTCGAGCACCTGCCTCAGAGCAGGGACCAAACCCTCCCGCGACCTTGCGCGCGGCACGGCGCTCTGCAGCTGTAGTGATTACAGACGTGGCGGGGGTTGTAGAGGTGGTAGTGGGAGGGGCGGCGGCACGGAGGCACGCGGCTGTGAGCATGGCGCAGGAGACGGGGTCGGCGGTAAGTGGCGGGAGGCGGTAGAGTGCGCAGAGCGCAGCGAGGGTAACGGATTGCTGGAGCGGATGCTCCTGGTGCAGCGCGTGGAGAAGGCGGCGCGCGGCTCGCGGGGTGGCGAGGTCGAGTCCGTATCGCGGGCGGTCGCTGAAGACACGAAGGGCAAGTTCAGGACAATGCAGCTCTTCGCAGCGGCCTATGGTAGAGCTGGTCAGCAATAGCCAAGCATGAGCGAGAACGTGATACATACGGACGAAAGCCTCGATATGCTTATCAGAAAACACGCGTCCACTCTCCTTCCAATCGCTGAAGATGTTCGCGACGCGCTCGAGCTGCGCGGGCTCGGTCGCAAGCCCGAAAAGATGCGCCCACGCAGTATTGCGCACCTGGAGTGCATCCTTCACGGCAGGTGTACGTCCTATACGCGAAGACACAAATGTGTAGAGCTCCTCGAAACGCGCCGCGCGAGTTGCAGGGTCCAACTTCTTGCTGTCGGTCGCGTGAGTGGTAGAATCTGCAGGCGAGGGTGTCGATGTGGTCTGGGCCGTAGACGGCCTGGTGGGGAAGAACTCATCGGGCTCCGAGCTGCTCGGGAAAAGCTCGTCGCCATCGAAGTCGATGGCTGCCTGTCGCGACTTTTTTGGCCCTATGCGCTATTATACAGTTCGCGTTCAGCTATATCACCCCAAACGCGTGAATAGGAATATGCACTTACCTACCGCACTGACATGAAGAGTCCGCGCAGTAGCTCTATGCTGCGAGAGAAGAGCCGAACGACAGATACGAGCGGAGAGGAGGCTGGCCATCGTCGTCGTTAACGTTGTCGGCTTGAAATTTCCCGACGTTCGTCCAGCAAAGCGCGAGCGCCGCCGCCAGGTTTACGTAACGGGGCTGTTGCCAAACATGAGCAAACTCTTTCGGCGCCTGCCGCGCGCTTCAACTTCGTCCTTCCTGTCGTCCATTTGGCAGTCCATTTATCAGTTCCTCGCATTTGTTGGAGTACATCGTCGATTATATGCGCTTTCTCAGTCCCGAAATCTCATGGACTTGCTGTCGACTAACTTTTTGTTACTTTAGGGCTCTCATGCTTCGCATTCTATGCCCTGTGGTTCCCCCGAAGATTTTGTCCAGAGGCAGTGTTGCGATAATCGCGCGTCCCAAACACAGGGTTTCCGGCTTTTCAGTAAAAAAGTAGCTCTGTGAGTATATCAAAACGTCATGCATATTGTATGTCCTTCTTATCCGTAGCGCGACGCAGGTACTACACACAACTTGAGAACGGAGGAATTGATGTTAGAGAAAGCCTGCATTCTGTATTTTCTTGACTATTCCCAATGTGAACGTTGACTTCTGCGTATACATCCTTTCCTGGACTGGAATGCAACCGACTCGACGTCGTGATCCGCCATCGTGGTCCCAATTTGGCGCGACGACTGCCCAACTTGTTCTATATTCAGTCGGAGAGTATTCACGGGACTGCGAATATTGCTCGCGCTAATGCATGCTCTCTCTTGCTCTCACCCACCACCTGTTGTTTTCTTACCCGCACTTACTCATCGCCTACCCTCGATTGCCCTGGCCTATCCTCGAACGACCCTCCATATATAATCTTCAATCACGTCCTCCCCGCATATATGCGCCATCACTGGTCCCGCATCCCTACTCCTCCTCATGTGCAGGTGCATTCGCTCGACTTCCTCTCGCCAGCCTGCATGGTCGTGGCTCACTAGAGCGGACGTAAATGCCAGAACATACCAGCAAGCCTGGCTAGATGGCGGGTCGTGAGACGGAGGGCGCGCAAGGATGTGGAGCGAGTAGCAGTGCGGGCGAGTTATCTTTCCGTCGACCCATCTTTTGAGTCCTTACCTTTCCTGATCGGCAGGGCTTCCGCCCTAATCTAGGTAGCCTGGGAATATGTTCCCGCCAGCCACCACTGGGTATGAAAACCGGACAGTAATATGATGCATTGAGAGCGCATATATCCTGTCAAGCGATATGCACAGGCTTCAAACTACAGTGAGTCTCCATCACATTGACCCCCCTCCGTCTTGCTCATATCGTCACCAATAGTCACGAGCCCTAGCGCCGGAGATATCATCCTCCTGGGTCTCAAGTCCCTTGCTTGTATCGGCGGGTGCATATATGCTGGCCAGTACAACGTTGACTTGTCCACAAGACCGGCATATTCCTGTATTGCACACAACATCAAAAGGATGCGCGTCGGATACTGGCGCCAACACGGAGGGGAACAACAAATATTGATCCACAACCCACCTTCGTCTAGGAACCGGAGATACTGGCTGGTCATACACAGTCATACACTCGCAAAACATATGGAAGCATATCAACGGAGGTAGACTCTGGCAATCCTCCTGGCTCGATGGGATCACCCCCGCCGCTTATGGGTTCGGATCGCCCCTCCCCCCGCTTTGCCACGAGAACGGAAAGCGGGGAAAAGATTGAGTGGCCATCTCCGAAGGATCCGAACGGCTCGGTCGATCCATGAAGCACGCCGCTGGCCGCAGCTTCTGGTACTTATCTGTCTTTTTTGATCCACGGTGCCTGATCGCAGTATCGCGCGAAGGGACCCTCGGAACGTGTACGAAATGACTCCCCTTGGCCGGCACGTCTAGGGGTTACAGAAAACCGTATCGGTTTGCGCCAG
Source organism: Dentipellis fragilis (assembly GCA_004679275.1). Lineage (NCBI taxonomy): Eukaryota > Fungi > Basidiomycota > Agaricomycetes > Russulales > Hericiaceae > Dentipellis > Dentipellis fragilis. The sequence continues at coordinate 42,556 of SEOQ01000130.1, forward strand.
TGATGGGGGCGTAAAATACACTCAACACGGCCTTCACCCACCACTGGCAGGCTATTTGACGCGTTTCACGAAGGCAGGCACTGTCGTTCATACCTGTCATAAGACTTCTATCCCTGGAGGCACATGCCAGTGTTTGCTCACCTATTCTGCAGGCCAAGCATACTTACCTTCGACCGAGGCAACCGATGTTGACTTGCTGTAATGGTCTGGTCTCTGCCGTCCCCGTCGGCCGAGTAATTACATAAGTGGATAGGACAGAATCAAATCAATCAAGCGACGACCTCTCCCCGAGTGTCGAGTCTCGACGCAGTTCGAATAAATCGTGTTTGTGTTTACTGGCCCAGGCTGCGTTGGGACCACTACTTACGATCATGCCGACACCTCTCCAGCGTGATTATCACAAGCTCGACGCTGTATGTATGGAAATCCGTCTGAGCGGCTTTCGCGTCCACAAGCGTATGCTTCCTATCGCGCCCGCCGTTGGAGCTGACCAGTGACTATGCTACGCAGCGGCATGGAGGCCTGCCGCATTGCTATCACGTTTTGCTTCCGCCGCCGCGCAACTGTCGGACTCAGATACACCCTATCTGTGTAACAACGACACCGACCCTTGCGCCGCCCGACGCCTCATATATCGACAGCGGAACATCGTCGTGACACAGAGCTGTGCCTGCGTGCCTGTCAGTCCGGTTAGCAATGTCGCCTCGAGAAAGAAGGGAAGAAAAGGTGCAGACTCGGAAATGCGCTGTGGCGCTCGCGGGGTGCCGATCTCGCGGAGTGGGATAGATCTTGCGATCTGGGTTTGGCAATCTGGATGATAAGAACGGCGAATTGTGATTGGCCGATATGTCCAACTCGATACCAGGTTGACTTCGACCCCCGGGAAGTCCGCAAGTCCGTTCCTGCTTGTTACCACTTCCTTATCGCTCACGACAGCCCCTAACGCTGCGTACTGCTGAGCACAGTAGGACAGGATATCCAGAAAAGAAGCGCCAAGTTCGTTTTTCAGCGCGTCGCATGTCAACAAAGGACCATTGGAAAGGAAGGAGGAGGAGACTGAGGCAATTGAGGTCAGGAACAGGAGAAATAGTCAGGGGTGTCGGAGGGCCGGGAAGGAAAGGTGCTCCTCGCCAAGCACAGGTGGCGGTTGTTCGTGGCAGGTTCATATCATTATCAAATGGGGCACCGCGCCTGCGAGGGAACGCTCACTCGCGAGTCCTTATCTAGCCTGCCTTCGGCGTCAGAATGTTTCTTCGTCCTTCCTTTTCCCCCCGCTCAACCGCTGGAAGAAGCACCGCGCTGCTGAGCGCCCCCGACCCGCCTCAGCCTCGCATTCGACCTCGCCGCCATGGTCAACGTCACCTACGACCCCTGTGAGTTCACCTCGTGTCGTGCGCCCGCCGCAGCATGCTGACCGCGCTCTAGCGGGGGACATGCTCTACACCGACGACGAAGGGGTGGTCACCGTCTACAACCTCGGCGACCTTGCATGGATGATCGCCGCGACCGCGCTCGTGTGGATCATGATTCCCGGCGTGGGTTTCTTCTACTCGGGCCTGCTCAGGCGCAAAAATGCACTGTCCATGATTTGGGCGAGCATGATGACCCTTGCTGTTGTCTCCTTCGAGGTATGCGTTTGCCTTTACTGGTTCCTCCGCAGCTTCTGACCGCGCGTGCAGTGGTTTTTTTGGGGTTATTCTCTTGCGTTTAGCGACACCGCTGACGCTTACATCGGTGATCTTCGTAAGTGTTCTCACCTCATCGGCCGACGTCACCTAACCCTCCCATGCAGGCTACTTTGGTCTCAAGAATGTCCTCGCGCAGCCGTCTGTGGGGAGCACGCGCATTCCGGCGCTGATGTTCTGCGTGTACCAGCTTATGTTCGCCGCCATCACCCCGATGCTCGCCCTCGGCGCCATCGGCGAGCACGCGCGCCTCGGGCCTACCCTCGTTTTCGTCTTCCTGTGGTCTACCATCGTGTACAACCCCATAGCGTGTTGGACGTGGAATCCTGTGGGCTGGTCGTTCGTATTGGGCGGCCTCGACTTCGCCGGCGGCACGCCCGTCCATATCTCCTCTGGCACCGCCGCGCTCGCCATCAGCGTCTACCTCGGCAAGCGTCGCGGCTACGGCACAGAGCGCCTCGCGTATAAGCCGCACAATACGACCTACGTCGTGCTTGGCACGGTGTTCCTCTGGTTCGGCTGGTTCGGGTTCAATGGCGGTTCTGCCCTCGGTGCGAATTTGCGCGCGATCCAGGCCTGCATCGTCACCAACCTCGCCGCGAGCGTCGGCGGTCTGACATGGATGTTCTGGGATTGGCGTCTCGAGCGCAAGTGGTCCGTCGTCGGTTTCTGCTCCGGTGCCATCTCCGGCCTTGTCGCCATCACCCCCGGCTCTGGCTTCGTCGGCGCGCGTACGTCTTTCTTTCACTCGCCCTTCTGCTGCATGTGACTGACGATTGTGACAGCGGCTGCGGTGCTCTTCGGCTTCATGGGCGGAACCGTGTGCAACTTTGCCACTCAGCTCAAGTTCCTCCTGCACTACGATGACGCGCTCGATATCTTCGCCGTTCACGCCATCGGCGGTATCGTTGGCAACGTGCGCGCCCTCATCTTATCTTACATACATCACGCTCACACACCTCTTCCAGATCCTCACAGGCCTCTTCGCACAATCCTCCGTGGCCGGCTTCGATGGCATCGCTGAGATCCCCGGCGGCTGGCTCGACCACCACTACATCCAGCTGGGCTACCAGCTCGCCGACTCGACCGCAGGCTTCGCATACTCATTCGTGCTCACGACGATCATCCTGTGGATCATGCATTTCATTCCCGGCCTTTCGCTCCGCACGACCGAAGAAGCCGAGATTGTCGGTATCGACGACTACGAGATGGGCGAGTTCGCGTACGATTACGTCGGCCTTGAGCAGGAGCTGGGCCTGGAGGACCGCGAGGGCGGGCTCGCGAAGGAGCGCGTCAATGCGACGAACGGCGGGCGCGAGCCGCGGCATCATCCGACGACCGGTGTCGCTGTGGACGCGGTGAGCAGTTCTGGCAGCACTGGCGAGAAGCAGCCTGAGTCATAGGCCGTGGTCCGTCCCGTGTTTTCCTCTGTCACTAGATCGTCTATGGGTCCTACGTACTTTCGTCCCTCGTATTTTTTCTCGTAGTTAATAAGCTATTCACACTTGTACATCGCCTGTGCCGTGTCTCAATGCATCATTTGAAACCCTTCCGTACGCGTGAGCCGTGCAGCCGAGTCACAGTGCACTGGCGTGTCGAAGCACTGGCAAGCCAAAACGCAATCGGGCAAGGCTTCTGGACTTCTTGCGAAGCAATTGTCGATCTGAGCGTGCCTTCCTCGCAACAATCGTGAGACGATCGCTGTCCCCGTGCCACGCCTCTCACGAAAATCCCACATACGAACGTCAACGGAGCGTAGATAATAAAACAACGAGGTATACAACTACATCCCAACGCTGGGTAATAACAATAATGCAACTATAGAGTATCCAGTACAGAATCAACCATCTACGCAGAAGCAGCGTCGCCATTGACCTTCTCGCCAGCCACCGCAATCTCCAGCGCCTGCAGCACATCCCGCTCTAGGTCCTCGCCCTCCTCTACGCCCACGGAAAGACGCACGAGGTTATCCGTGATGCCCAGCTTCGCGCGCTCCTCCGGCGGGATGCTCCCGTGCGTCATCAGCGCGGGCAGCTCCGCGAGACTCTCGACGCCCCCGAGCGACTCGGCGAGCGTGAACAGACGCGTCGCGCGCAGGAAGCGCTCCGTCTCCGCGAGTCCGCCGCGCACGCAGAACGAGATCATCCCGCCGTACGGGATGCTGCCGTCGTGCGGCGCCTCGCCGTCCGCGGGCGCCGACGCAAGGAAGTTCTCGACGAAGCGCGCCGCGTGCGGGCTGAGCGAGCGCTGCACGAGCTCCGCGCGCGGGTGCGACGCCAGGCCCGGGTACGTCACGGACTC